>JAOEHY010037633.1:0-48501 GCA_025447955.1 Psilopsiagon aurifrons | reverse complement strand
GGGGAGGGGGGGAAACAAAACAAAACCTTAATGGTAAGTGAAGATTTGATTTCGCTGGAAGCAGACTCCTTGCTAAGGCAAGGTATCATGACTGTCTTCAGACTTATACTCAAAATGTTTGTTTTCTTTGGAAACATGGTGAAAACCAGCACCTCTCACAGTAAATGAAAAATCGTATTTCTCAAAATGCCACTGGAAATGCACAACATGATATAAATGTATTTTGTAAAGAGCAGCTAAATTGTTTTAAAATGCATGCACACAGAATTTGGTATCCCAGATCCTGGATTTTGTTGTTTCTTTTTAACAGCATTGTAGAAATTGTTTAGAGCTTTGTACTTACTAACATGTTGGGTATGGAAGCATAGGTTACACCGATAAACTTCAGGGAAAAACAAGAGAGGTCTGTTAGCTAGTGAATAAAACCAGCATTTTGAACATAGTGGCCAAAAAAGTTGTAACTGGAATCTCAGTGCTATTCCATTTCGGTCCTCACCATGGTGTAACTAACATCTCTGCATTAAGCAGGATTTTATGAATGTTATTCTTTATCCTTTCTGTGCAGTAACACTGCAATAGCGAGGTGTTATGTAGCTGTTGTACACTGGTTTTCTCCAGAATTTCAGTGCCACAGAAGTAAAGCCCTATATGTTTTGCTCAATTCTGATTTAGATTCTTGTTGTCTTAGAGTCATGTTTTATCTTTTGTTCACACCTAATGAAAGCTGAACAATGCTGTTGTGTGACCTGTGGAGAGTAACCACCATCTCCCTTCCAGCCTTGTATCCATCTGGCTAATATATAGCCCTGAGTTTTATATGGAGTTTATCCATATTTAAATTAATGTAACAGTGTAAACCAATTTTGAATGATGAGTGCAAGGAATGAAACTTCATCTTTCTCCTAGTGGCTGCTCCAGGTAATGGTTAAGCCTCACGTGTGTCCTACAAACGTTGAGGTGGCCAGAACAAGTCTTGAGGAATTTTGCAGGAGCAAAAGTACATGGGCAGGAAAAAGCAAGCAATGTGCAATGTTGCTGTTGGGTAGGTTTGTTCCTGGAAGTGCAAAATAATGGGTATTTTCATGGCATGTATATTTATACCACTGTTTGACAGGAAAGGTTACTTTCTGTGATGAGAAATTCTGTTTTTACTCTCTCAGAGCCAAATTCTGAGTAAAACTAAGTTTGAATTGGTGGCATACCTGACCTGCCTGGATGGGAATTTCGACGGGCAATGCCCCAGCAAATGGTTGCCTATTGCCGCCCTATCCAAAGCTCGTATGCACAGCACTTGCATCTCCACATTTGAAGGGGGCACAGTACACTTCTGTTTCAGAGGAGTTTTGTCAAGAAAAGCTGCCAAAACCTGGAATGGCAGTGCCACATATCATAGTAGATAAAATCTGATATTTTTTGCACAAATGACCAGCATGTAATCCATGCAGTGTATAGGACACCACTTTTAGCATCATGGGTACAGGGGACTCCTGTTGGCTAATAGGAGGATGGGCCAGTGGATGCTTCTTGTCTGAAGTGATCTGTCCTAAAAATAAGTCCTCAGAGTAGAGAGTTCCAGACAATTATTGCAGGAATCCTTTCTCAACAGCAAATGAGTAAGAACAATGCAGAACTACTGTACGCTATGCTTAATTTCAGCTTAGTTAACATTTGATGGGTTGTTGAAAACTGAAGGTGAACTCCTAGTCTCTATAATAACCTTAAAATATTTACTGTGTTATAATAACAGTATAATAAATAGTAATTTTGTTGGGGATTTTTACCCTGACTATCCATCTTGTCTTGATAGATGATTTATAGTCTCCAGAATTAACTTCTCTTACTTCAAGGGAACAAAAACCGTGGGGCTGATTCCCTTTCTAAAGAAAGGGGAATTGGGTGTTACAGGTGCATGAGGAGCACAAGGTTTTAATTTGTTGGGTTTTGGTTGTTTTTTGTTTGTTTATTGGGGCTTTTTTTTTCCTCAAACAGGCTCCTGCAGAGTGCTTTTGCAGTATTTTCGGTCTAAAATTCACTGTTAGAAGCAGTAACAATAACAGTTAAATGGCCAGGGTCGAAACTTCCCAGTCAAATATAAACACAGAAATAAACCTTTTTCAAACATGATTTCTAAGCTGCAATTTAGAAATAAACCTGAAAGTGGTCAGCAACCAGTTGGCATATATTTTTAATCCATCCACTCTAATTGTAGTATTTTTTTTTTGGTTTATTCTCCACTTCCCCCCCCCCCCCCCAGTGATCATGAATATACTCACTCTACAAAACTTCCCACACATTTTTGTTAACTAACCTGGGGGGGGGAGAGAACATGAACTTGGAACTAAGTCAAATGTGCGAAATCCAGTTAAAAATGTATACTTGCCTTCAAGGGGAGGTTTGTTTTATTTTTAGTTCAAAGTCTTCTAGGAGATGGGAGAGATCTAAAATAAGAAAAGATGAGTACATCTAACAGATCATAATGGTAAACAAAGCCACTAAATTTTATGTGGTGCCTTTTTAAAATTAATATATAGGAATATTCATGAAAATTACATGGGTTTTTTAATATTTATTTTTTTTAGATACTCTAGTACTTCATGTCAACTAGTTGGTATTCTAAAGATGAAAGTAAAATATTCAGATATTAATAGCTGTTCTTGTATGATCTCTCCCTCCATTCTAAAACATGGAAATAAGTATTAAATTGAACAAAGATGTATATCACTCAGAAAGTGCTTACAAGCAACCAACTTCATGCAGCTAAAGATAAAACTCTAAAGTCTAGGACCCATACAACTCAATATTCAGAAGAATTCCCTCTAGATGCACACAGTACAAGATTATGAACAGTCTGGGGTAGCTATTTTATGCATTAGATGATAGTGATCTGGCTGTTAGAATTTAATTTCAGTCTTTCTGGAAGCTGTTATGTACAAAACATCTAATTCTTTATTGTATGAATGAAAATAACCAAACCATCTTCTAGTGACAAAAACAGTTGACAAGAAAATGGCTCAATTAGGTTTGCATCATTGTTTATTGTGGAAGAGTAGATTGAAGAGAAAATAGCCAGATGAGGCTCATTCAGTAAATTGCTGAATGCTATTGCATGGTATGATATGACAGAGAGGATTTTAAGAGTCTAATGCTATTGCTGTTTTCAGGGATCATTATCTGAGTGTTGTAACATGGGTGACGGATGAAAGGATTTGTCTGCAGTGGCTCAGAAGAATTCAGAATTTTTCAGTCCTCACAGTCTGTGACTTTGAAAGTGCTACTGGAAATTGGTTGTGTCCACAGGTAAGAAAAAGGAGGTGAGAGAGTCACTCTGCTCCTTTCTAGTTTCATTTATCAAGCATTATATCTCTGTATGTTTATAATTGCAGAAACGTAGCCTGATGTAAAATAAACAGAATTGTTGTGAGATTGTTTTCTTTCTTAGGAAAAACAGCATACAGAAGAAAGTACAACTGGCTGGATTGGCAGAGTAAGTGTTCAATTTCTGAAACTGTTACGTGCTAAATAACACTGATAATTAAGAAAATTTCACGTGAGCCTCACCAGTTGCAGTGTGTCTTGTGTGCAGGTCTGATCCATTTACTTGTTGCATTTTACATGCAAAGGAAAAAATGATCTCAAATGGAGCTGCTACACCACCCTGCTCCCAGTTTTAAGCTTTTGTGGCTATGGAGTTTCTGAACTCCCAGGCTGGGCTGGCAGCACAGCATGGGCTGGAGTTGTAACTGTGTCCTCTATGACCTGTGCATCGTGTTTAGCTTGCCAAAAAGTGGAGTGCTCCTTACAGACTCCTTTTTAATTCTGAGCTGCCATTTTGGTAGCAGTAGGTAGGGGAGTGAAGGAGGCAGAATCAGAATTCCCTCTGTTCTGGGGGAGTTGTCAGCTATGCTGGTTTGGCGGCTCTCCAGTCTTCTCGCCACCTCTAGAATGATCTAGGGGATAAAATGTATAAAGTGTATCCTGTAACCTTTGAATTCTGTTGGAGGAAGGGCTTAGAGAACAAAAGTAATTTCTAGCATTTCAGTTTGCAGCAAACCATTTTACATTCTCTTTGGGACTTTTTATTTATTTATTTATTTTTCCCCCACCTGAAATACCCATTGAATAGAATGGGGGACAAGATGCAAATAACTGGACAGATTACAATTTTCATAAACTTCTGCTAAACCAATCGCTACTGTCTGGATGATGTTTTCAAAGCTGCCTCTCAGTCCTTTTGTACATGGTAGAGAGTAGGCACCTAATGAACTACACAGAAGATCTGGGGGAAGTGAAGCAGAGATGCAAAAGTTCAGACTTGGAGGGAGAAATGAGTTTCAGAGTTTTTGATGAGAACACAGAGTACACTTTCCACTCCCGCATTTTCCACACACTGATTATGCTTTAGTCACTAATTCACTTTTGAAGTCAAAAATGAAAGTTTAAAGAAATGCAAAGAGGGAGGCAACAGCAGGGATGAAATCATCCGCAGTATGAAGATGAGAGATCAACCCACCTGCTGTCAAATTTGATATGGAAAGGAAGGCCTTAACGCTGACACATTTTGCTTCTCTGCAGCAAAGGCTTCACAATTAGACAATGTGATGATCAAGCTGCAGACTTTGTAAACAGTTGTGCAAAATGAGAGGGCAAAATGCAAGTCTGTGCCATTAAACTAGGTTGTTGGTTTTTTGTTTCTTTTAAAGAGACAACCCACATCTTAGGAGCTGTTGGGAGAAAAAGAGAATCTCACTAAATTCTTGGTTTTTAGGAGGGAGTGGAAAGTAGAGAGGATTAAAGAGGGGGCAGGAAAGGTATATTTATTCTTTTATTCTTACCTAGGGATGATAAAATGACATTTAATAAGGAATATTTATATATATATTGGGGGGGGAGTGTATGTATGTATGTATATGCATGCATACATATGTATACAATTCATATAAGTATATATACAAACTTAAGTAAACAGGTATGTAAAATACAGATATGTAGCTCTCTCTTTGTATATATAGTGGGATTTTTTCTTTTCTTTTGCACTCTCTTTCATTTTATTTTTTTTCCCCTTTCCAAAGTAGAGATGAATTTATGCTTAATCTAAGAATGCTCAGAACAGCCTGTGTTACTGCATAAGGCTTCCAGGTCATGAGTTAAGTTAAAGCTTGCCAGTTGAGTTGAAGGAAAGTCACACTTTGAAAAAGCAAGACTGTGATAAGGGAGAAGCTAGCAAAATATTTGCCAGGTTATTTTTTGCAAAAAATATTGCTGGGGATGAAGGAGAGATGATCTGGATCACATGGGTTAGGAAGACGCAAGTTGTCATTACTTACATTGAGTGACCAGAGGCAAGTCACTTCATCTTTCTGTTTCAACCTCCATTTAAAAAACGGGTATACTGTCTCGGAAGTAATTGCATTGTGTCAGTTGCCTAATTAACATTTAGCTGTTTTGGACATTTATCACAGAAGTAACTTGTATTTCATTCGGCTCAATTTCATTCCTCTTGTTTTTCTCCTTACCATATGGAGCACATCCAAATGACAGTCAGTAGAAGGAATCCATTCATTTCTGTCACTCCCAATTGATAAGTGGATAGTTCTTTCATGAAAATACCATTCCAGTTTGGGTTCTCTGGCATTCTGTATGCAGTTGGGTATTTTTTTCTACTTAGGAACA
Source organism: Psilopsiagon aurifrons (assembly GCA_025447955.1). NCBI lineage: Eukaryota > Metazoa > Chordata > Aves > Psittaciformes > Psittacidae > Psilopsiagon > Psilopsiagon aurifrons. The sequence goes on along the minus strand of JAOEHY010037633.1, from coordinate 42,831 downwards.
AAATTTCCTGTTGGAAAGCAGCTTGTATTCTTAAATAAAGGGGATATTTTTCATTGTCAGGCTAAAAAGAAAAAAATATTCAAAGAATTTGTTCACAAGCCCGTTTTTAAAATGGGAAATTTAAGGAAAATATATTTGCAGTGTTGACATTGCTATAGGTTACAGCAGCGTGTTGGCATTGGACAGAATGAAACAGTGACTTTATAGATGCACATGTTGTGTCCTAAAATGGAAGGGAACTAGGAACTGTAGGATTTCAAATTCAAGGAACGTAGGAGGGGATTTTGATCATTACCAGGAGTAATACTCAGGAAATTCTGCTATTGAAGGAGCAAGAAAATATTTTAAGTGTGTTTATTTTTAGGGTAATGGCTACAGGTTCTACCTATTAAGTAGACAAAAAAAAAAATAAAAAAAATCCCAGTGCATTCAGTGCTATATTGTTTCAAGTATTAAAACTCCTGTTTAGCAATGTCAAAACTAGATTTATCATTTTGGTGTTTTGTTATTTGCTTTAATAGGCATCTCTCTTTTGTTCAAGTTTCAGCCATCTGTCCCTCACTTTGCACCCGACAACGTTACCTACTACAGAGTCTTCAGCAATGCAGTAGGTTACAAGCACATCCATTATATAAATGGCTCACAGGTAGGTAATAAGGTGTAGGACAGTCACTGCTGACCTGTGTTTTTCCTGGTGGTTGAGGAGCTTCAGATTCTACTTTCTGCCTTGCCTCCCCTACCTCTCCAGGCTCCAGTGCCTATTACTGCAGGAAAATGGGAAGTAATCAGCATAGCAGCTGTAACCAGTAACTTTTTGTAAGTACTGTAATTAAGCTGTTGATTCCTGTCACGAGGGCTTATAACAAGGGTCTAAGCAAGCAGGGAGGGAGAACAGGGAGAAGGTGTCATTTAACTCATTAAAAATCTGATCTAACTTGTAAGATAAACCTTTGGGTATTGTAATGTACTGTAAATGTTTTATCTAAACCAGTATGTTTTGCTTTTATAGATACTACATTAGTAATGAAAACGAAATGCCAGGAGGAAGAAATCTTTATAAGTAAGACTTTCTTTCTGTAGTACAAGTAAAATATTTGTTAATGAAAAAGGAACTTTAAGAAAAAGCATTACAAAATATAAGATTGGGATGTTCACAATCTAATGTGGAAACCTTTATAGGATATTTAATGAAAATTAGTGTAGGAGTGTAAACTGGAAAAATAACTACAATATTTTTCTATAAATTTAGTTAATATAAGGACAATTGTGAAAAGAATTATCAACAAACCCCTAAAGAAAACTTCTTATGTTTTTTTTGCTATGACTATAATTCCGGTATTAACTGAACTTAAAAAAAACTAAAGTCTGTTTTCTCTAATTTTTAAGTCTGTAAGAACTTTACTCCTGAATTTTAACATACTTCATTTGGTCATTTTATTTTAAAATCATACCTTAGTTTAGCACAGCTTAAAAAAAAAAAAAACAAAAAAACAAAAAAAAACCACACAACAAAAAAACCACCCCAAAAAATCAACTTCATCTCTGAAATGAAGCTCGTCTGTTTTGCAGAGTGCTCTTGGAAAGCAGTCCAAACTCTACTAAATGTGTTAGCTGTGATCTGAATCGAGATAGGTGCCAGTATTATTCTGTGTCCTTCAGCAAAGACGCTCAGTACTATCAACTAGATTGTCATGGTGAGTATATCTCGAATTAACTGACATAAACATGACTCACTGATTAGTTGGGTGGGGAAGTTCACTTCATCAGGATCTTGATACGCACTGTGGAACAATGATACGTGTTGGTATCCTTGGATAAATGCATTGGCAGCAGAAAAACATACTCCTTCCTGGGTTCAAAAGCACCTTGTCAAAAATTACAGGGATAGAACTATCAAATTTTATCAGTGGTCCTGAAATAGGTGCAAAAGACTCCTGTTCTCTGTTCTCCTCAAGAGCTGCTTGGGGAGCTCATGTCTGTAGAAGGAATTTGAAGGCTCAGGGAACAGGCAAGCAACAGACTGGGTAAAGAGAAGTGCTCTATGCATGGCAATAAAATTGAGATAGACAGTCCTGTTCATAAAAATCCAGTGAACATACTCATAACTTAAAGCAGTGGGACTGTAGTCTCTCTCTGACCTTTAAGTGCTTGTACTAGATACTACAAGGGAAATATTAATCAAAGGATGGGAAAAATAAAATCTTCTTTGAAATTTCTCTTAAATTGAATTATATGTTGTTTTTTAAGATGCCAAGGTCTTCCTTGACCTGTGGGCTAGAAGGACAGGCAGGCAGCAGGGAGGGAATTGTTCTGCCGAGTTGTAACAATGGTTGGGTGAAGAAGGCTGCTGTGGTCTCTGTGACAACGCTTACTGATTTCCAAACTGTGGTCCGCAACCAATGGGTAGACTTTGCTAAAGAGTGGAAGTTTAGTTCTTCACAACCATGTGGTTCACCTGCAAGACACTTTGCATATTTTACAGGATCCTGTGACTTGAGTTTGGGCCCAACTAAAAATCTAGCTTGTGCAGACTGCAAGGAAACGAATTCTGAGCTTCTATGGTTCACCCACTTGCAGTTACTTTGAGGGCTGTATTTTGAGGCATCATGCAAACATGAAGGTTTCATGCTCTGTTAACAGGTCCTGGCCTGCCTGTATCTACTCTGCACAGAAGCAGTAATGATCAAGGTATGGGATTGTCTTAAAGTATAATTTGTGTTGAGTCAGAAAATCGCACTGCAAATTGCTTAGTGTAGTAATTAAAATGTCAGTTATAAAGGGTAAATTTAATTTCAGATGATTACTCTGGTATAGTTAACCAGAAGAATAGATTACATAGCTTGTCATACATTTATTCATAGTTTATTTAATAATATTTTACATTGTGCTAGAAAACAGTGAGTAATGTATGACTTATTTACTGGATAATTGTTCAGTTTTTCTGAAATTGCACTTAGATGAAAAACAAGGAAACCAGCTTTCTGGTTACTAAATTACTGAAGGAAAACTATATTGTAAATATTGAATCTGAGAGGAAAAACAAAAACTGCAGTAAGCTAAGACTGCAGTGTAGGCTGACATCATCTCAGATTGAATTTCTAAAGTTGTTCACAATTAAAGAGCTATGCGTTTGAAAATAATGTATTTAATCTCTATATGAACTGTGTTATTTAGTCCTCAGATACTTGGAAAACAACACTGAACTGGAAAGTTCATTGGAAGATATTCAGATACCTTCAAAAAAATTTGGCTCCATTCTTATAGGTGGATACAGTAAGTTCAAAAACATATGCTTTTCTTTCCTCCTTTCACCAAGTGCTTCAAGGTCTCCTGATGAAAACAATGACAGAAGAGATGGGTGTAGTGGGGATTACTGCAGTTATTCAGAACTTAAGGACAAGATAAATTTGGGACTTTTTTTTTTTTTTGACATCTCCAAACATTCTGGGTTGTTTATTTTATTTTTCCAGAAATCCCAGAATATTCTTAACTAAAATATGCTTTTGCCCTCCTGTGATACCTTGATGTTTTCATAAAGAAGTGGCTTAACTTCCTTTTGCCTTGATACCTACCTGAAAAACAGAAGTCCCTAGCACCATATTAATAAATTACAAGACTGGGGGTGGGGCATAAAGCTCATAAGCATCATTGAATTTCAATTAAATTATAAATTCAGTTAACTCTTACTTTACAGTCCCTTTGGTTTGTGTTAGCAGGTTGGCAAGTGGAGAAGTTCAGTTAGTAAAAAAAAATGGATACAGAAACTAAATGAAAAAAGCTTGCAAAATGCTTTAGGCTACATTTCTACTAGATGACCTTTGACATTCTGTAGGGGGGTATTTGGATTGAATAGAAGAAACGGTAGAAAGTGGAACTGCTCATGATTTGGTAGTGGTGCCCCTCAGAATTTGTACGTCTGGGTACAGCACATTTCTTGGTAGGCTTCTAGGCTGAGGAACCAGCCAGGATAGACAGGCAGTGGGAGGCCTGGTACCTGCTAATCTGTGCCTGCTGCAGCCTTTACTACTAGCTTTTATCTTTGTGACAAACTTCCTCTTGATAAAAAGAATGAATATTAATAGAATTATATTTTACAAACTACATTTAGTTCTGTCAGTCATTGTTAACTGTTCTTTTGGTGCCTTCCTCCTTCCATTGTTACCTATTTATGTAATAACTTTCTTTATCTTTGTGTTTTCTGTCTTTTCTTTCCATCACATCTTTACTAGGGCTAAAGATGACATCTTCCAGGCAAGATGGAGGTTTAAAGATGTTCTTCGTGCTATCAGTTGTATATTCTTTCTTTTTTATTATTCCTATTTGTTCTTATTACTTTATCTCTTTAGGATAAAAGCTTTTGGGTAAGGGGAATCTTTATTTTGGTGTCACAGGTAGGAGAAGTAAATGTATTTATCTAGTCCTACTTCAAGTTCTGCTCACTAATCCATGTATGTAATCAAAGAGTTCTGCTGTGTGACTGTGGAGTACACAAAAGTAAAGCTGGTACTTTCATGTGTTCAGTTTAGATATTTAATTTTTTGGCAGTTTAATGAAATTTGTCAAGATACGAATATGCAGACTTGCACACTGGCTATTACTGCAGTGCTGTCCATCGCCATTGCTTCCTTTGCAGCATCAGTTCTTTTAGAATTCATGCATGAACAGCCAAGCCAATCATTTTGCAAAACTTACATGGTTTGCATTTAAAATATTCATCTAACTCTCAGCCAGCTTGGGTGGAAAGAGTAACATGGATGGAACTGGAATCAATGTTTCTTGAGAAATAATAGCTATTTGGATATGTTTCTGGGATGCTTTACAAACTATCATGCAAAGTCTATCTGGCAGGTTCAAAATATTTAAAATTTCATCTTTGTGCTGGGAGAGGAAGTCGAGTAGAGAAACATTTCTGAGCTAGTGTCAGATGTACTAGTGTAGAGACTTACGAAGGTTTACATGTAAGCTTAAAATGTAGAATAATATTACAAGACAGTGTGATGAGTCCCCTATGTTATTGTAGAAACTCCAGTCTCAGACTTTCTGATAGCCTAGCTGTAAAACATTTAAAAAAATAATAATAAGCCTTAGATTGGCTGGGAACATTTACCTGTAGATACTAGGACAGTTCAGATGAAATTTTTAGGGAGTGACTCAAATGTGCTCTTGTATGGATTGCACTGCATGCCGAATTATTTTGATGGAGAACTGACCTAAGTCAAGCTTCTTTCCCTTTCAGACCTGTGGTATCAAATGATATTGCCTCCCCATTTCGATTCATCAAAGAAGTACCCTCTGCTCCTTGAAGTGTAAGTCTTCAAGTTACATGGCAATGTTGTGTTAATAATCACTTTCATCTACTTCAAATGCTCTTAATAAGATCAGGAAACACAAAACTGGCATGTTTTCTGATTACTTCTTGAAGTAGTTTTAAGAGGGAATGAAAAAAAATGAAGTGTATCCCAATTTATGATAGATTCCTGTAGCATAAGATGATGTAATGCTTAAGAAGCACCTGTTTTGCTGGTGGCAGAGGAGCAGATGCATTCTGTGTCTGAATTAGAAGCCAGGATGTTAGTATTAACTTACCTCCTCCTCTGCTCTTATGGTTCCTTAGGAAAAATACTAAATGAAATTATGTTCCAGAATGAAACCCTGGATAATCTGTGTATCCCAAAGCTGAAGTAATGAGTGTGACATTGCATTTTCTCTATGATATTTGAGTGCCAACTGTTGTTGGCAAATTTCAGGATTGCATTTGTTGGGTTTTTTCATAAATTCAAGACCATTAGCACATGCTGTTTGGTCCATTCTTCCTTAACACTTCTGTTCATGACGGTATGTTGTCTTCTATGTGGAAATTACTGAAATTTAGCTATGCATTAAAAAAGAAATGTTAATATTTTCCTCTTTTTATGAAAGCCTGAAAAAAACAAAACCACTCCTGTTAAGTGTTAGATACATCTTTATATAATGTGATTTCGTAGCACTGTAATACTTTTGATGTGCCTGTTGAACATTTTAATGAGAAGTCAGTGCTCCTTGCTTCTTAGGAATGACTTTGTTTTTCATTTTTTTTTATTGACTTACCTGGGCCTTTGTCAGGATCGTCTCAGCTTCATGGTGATCAGAAATCACTTCTGATGTGTCAGGATGCATAGTGTATAAAAACAAAGCTTGATACAGAGAATTCCCAGTTTTTTCTTTGCTTTTAATACTGAGAAAAATGCTTTTTTTCTTTCTTTTCCTCAGCCTGCATAAGAGAATTTAGACTTTAGGGAACACTGATGAGGCACTAAAAATGCGGAAAAAGGTCTCTTTCATTTTCCCAAATGAAGGCTATTTGTTGATTTCAGACTTTAACCAAACAAATGATGGGTATCTGGAACAGAAACAGTTGAAGAGCATTGCTTTGAAGCTCAGGTGACTAGATATGCCAACACAAAAAAAGAATTTGATTTGGATTTCTGACAACCTGCTTAAAGTCAAAATAATGAAAGTTTCTTATTGGAGCAGAAAGCAATAACACAAAATCCCGTCTGCTTTCTTGATTAACAGTTGATGTTTTAAAAAAACATATTGCTTTTAGTGTCCAGACAAAGCAGCAGTTTGGAGTCAGTGAGTGATGCTTTTCTTGTTTGCTCAGTTTAATTTGTCAGATAATTATCTTCATTACTGGCTGAAAATTGTCAGCAGTAATTGTATTTCAAATGCTTGATATAAGAATACGTGGAGAATTAATGCCTGAATTCTGTGGCACTTTTTTCCCAGGTATGCAGGACCCTGTAGTCAGAAAGTAGATTATGTCTTCCGGATCAGCTGGGCTACTTACCTTGCAAGCACCGAGCAGATCATTGTGGCCAGCTTTGATGGCAGAGGAAGTGGATACCAAGGGGATGAAATTATGCATGCAATAAACCGAAGGCTGGGAACATATGAAGTGGAAGATCAGATAGCAGCAGCGAGGTGAGCTACAGTGAAATGATCAACATCTGCTTCTTCTTTTCTGTGGTTATTGGTGGGGTGGAAGGTGAATGTTTCAAATGGTCATCTTGAAATCACTGTCCAAAGCATAACTAAACTCTGCATTAATTCTTTATGCTGAAGTGTGTCATTTGTGGCCAAATCATTGTTTTACACTTAAAAAGAGAGAAGGCTTAACACTGTAGTACAAATTTATTATATCTTTGATTTTGTAGAGAAGATACCTATCACATCAGTAAAAGAGCATGCTACCAAGGAACTTAGAGCTGGAAGTTTTACTCCAAGATTTTTAAAGGTTTCTGTTGTGAAAGAGTTATTTATATGAGCTACTGAGCCTTTGCATCATAGTTCATATTTATCACTTGGTTTACGCTTGTAGAACCTCACTAACTGAACAATGTCAGTATTAAAATCTCAGAATCACAAAGAAGTAATATTACAGGGTTTGCTTTTGGGGATTGTAAAATGTTAAAGAGTTTATAAACAAATAACATTTCAGAATCTTTTTCATACAAAACCCTGGCTGGGCCTTCAGCTGTTGGCTGGTCCCTTACAGCTGTGATTTGAGTGTTGCTCCTCTTCTTAAAAAAATAATAATAAAAAAAAAAAGGCAAGGCAGGTGGTGCAACCTAACCTAATACAATCCAAATGTCAATGGGTGTAGTTTGAGGGCTTCTATGTAGTGTCCGGGGGTTTACTTTCACAAGCACGGATGTTTTTCTAACTTTTTAAAGATACAAATGCCTGAATTATTTTATGTTTTCTTATGCAGTCACTCTGATGAAGTAGAAAATTATTATTTCTACAACAGGAAGAGGCAGACATGATGGAAATCAGGCATGTCTGTATAATGGCAGATACCTGCAATCTGTTAAGCATTTAATTATTCTGTTTGGTTTTAGAAAATTTTCTGAAATGAACTTTGTTGATAAGGACAGAATAGCTATTTGGGGTTGGGTAAGTACTCCAATAAGTCTGGTACCTTTTTTGGTTTTTACCTAATTGTAACAGCTATTTGTTGTGGCGGTGTGTGTGTGAGGGTGCTGAAGCACTTAAGTGTGAGGCATCTCTGGGGTCATAGCACAGTCCAGCACATGAACTGATGAAGTACAATGCATTGTCCCTTTGCAAGCATTAAGGAGCCTTTGAAACAGAAATTAGGATTACTAGAGGGATTAAAAACAAAGGGATACTGCCAAGTTCCTGTGTGCAAAATTAACCAGTATTTTTTAAAAATTACCCAAGTATATATTCATCAGTGTTACTCTGGATTAGTTGAATGATTCTATTTTTTCCTTTTAAGAAGGTGTAAACTTACCTGTGAAGCAGCTGCATACCATGGTGGTTGGTTTTACTAGCAAAGTGAAAATATCCAAATCTCCTGTGTTGTTGTGCTTAGCTATATTTTATTTCAGCACTATATCCAAGCAGGGGCCAGATTTCTCTGACTTGATGCATCTTTAAAACTTGTCACAGTAGAGGAGAGTGTTTAATAGAGTGTATATACCCGTCATCTGCAAGGCTAAGTGCATATGTAGTGTTAGTGACATCTATTTGATTCAAACTCTGAACATACCTGTCCCAGGTTGCTGTTTTCAGTGATTTTTCTGGTCATGGGGAGTATTCTTGCATGTTCTGTTTAAGCATACTATATTTAAGTAAATGCAGAAATGCTGGAATTTGGTCACTGCTGGTGACAAGTGCCAGTGAATAAATTGCTTGACAGCAAGATGATGATGATGATACCTTTACTACCTTTTCTTGTTGGGGTCAACATGTCTGTGCTGTATGAAGTCAAGTGTAGTAGTATTAACTCTAGTGGGAGGGAAAATCTTTCTGCAGAAATGGAGGACTAAATGCACTGCCATCTCACTCCTTTAACGAGCCTTGGGATGAATAGTGGAAGAGCAATCCTCTTTGGAGCTATGTTGGAGTTATGCATCCTGGATACTGAATCTGTCAGCAAACAGATAATCTCTTGAGTTTTCAGATTGTCAGTCTGTCATTACGTACATTAATTTTGTTTGCCATAATAGCAATAATATCTTAGCAATAATATCTTTACTGTGGCTAGGTTAGGTAATGTATGTATGTGTGGGTTTAATTACTGTAAAGGTGCACTACTTTGCTTATCTCATTGGGAGAACTTAAGTGTGAAATTGAAGCTTTGAAATTTAAGGGCTTTGAAAGGTTCCATTTGCCTGTCATCTGGTTTCAAGACAGGAGTGAGATCCAAAAATTGCTCTTCTTTTTGATGTGGGTGGGCACATTTTCCTAAATAACCCCTTCAGATGATAGTAAGGGCAGTCATTTGGGCGGTCAGTGATATTGTTTAGGTATCTTGCTGTCTGGATGCTCAAGTGTGTCAGATATGTACTCATCTGTGTATCAAGCTAGCCTATGAGTGAGTTTTTTATGCATAGCAAGGAGTGTGTTGGTGCACAGTTCCTCCCACAGACTCTGCAGAAGATCCTTCACTCCCCAGTCACAGTCTTGCTCTCAATGCTTTGGAGGAGAGTTAGCAAGAGAGCTGCCGTGGGCCTGCTCTGAGGGAGTTGTAAATTTTCAGTTGCCCTAGTGCAGCTACTCATTGGGCATGTTGTGGGCCTGAGCTCTGCTTCCACCCACTCCCCCAGCACAGAGAGGGACACAGCTGTTCAGCAGTGTCTTGTTTCCTGTTTTCCGCTGCTACCTACGGTGCTACCAAACACTGTCATCCTTAGCTGAGTCACAGTTCAGCAGCATTTGCACCCTTTTTCCCCAGCAAGTTCTCATTCATCAGCGCCACAGCTGCCATGCACTGTTTGATGCCTTTTTCCCCAACTGAGCAGGTTGGGTGAGATCTGACCCAAATTCAGAATGGAGTTCATTAATATGAAAAAAAACACTGAGCCTATAAATGTCTGATGAACTGTTTAGCAGATGGGCCCCATCCTTTTCTTTCCGACTAAAATAACAGCAATGTTTTCTTCTCAGTCTTATGGGGGATATGTGACCTCCATGGTGCTTGGCTCTGGAAGCGGCGTGTTCAAGTGTGGAATAGCGGTTGCCCCTGTGTCAAGTTGGCAGTATTATGGTATGTGATGGCTTCCTTGTTACAAGGATTCCCATATGTCTTGCAGTGCACATGCTGCAAAGTGTTGATTCATAGCGCAGAACTTTGATTAGCTAGTAGATGCCATGTAAATGCCACTTGGTCTGTTTTTATGAACTCATGGGTTTCATTTTGAAATTAAACCACCAATTCCCTAAATCTTATTTTCCATTTTTAAAAGTCAGATCCACAGTTCCCAGTAATCTCTTTAACCTCAAATGAAGCAAAAATTATTGTAATTTTGTAGGATTACTGTAATGTGTCTGTGTTTGCTTTCTGAAGCTGCCACATGTTCTGAGACCAGTATTGTCTGTCAGAAATCCATGGCTATTAGACTTATCTTCTTCAAAATGCTGCTTCACTTAGAAGAATGAACTGTGAGGCTTTATATTAATCTTGCATTATAACTTACTCTAACAGAATAGGATTTGAATTGCATTTAGGTTTGTTCCTTTTAGAGTGTAAAATTTAGATATTTATAAAATTAATCTTAAGAATAGCTTGATTGAGGAAAACCTGAACAAGTGGACAAGTCTGTATGTGCTTCAAGCTTATAGTCGATAAGGCTGCAGTTGCATGAGGCTATAAATACAGTTACAGGGACTCTTCTCCTAGATTAAAAGAATTATATACAGTTAAAAATATAATACACACTGGTATGACATGACCACATTTTTACATCTTTTCTGGTTTTGATTTGTCCAAAAATGTTCAAAGAAAATCTTTTCCTGGCAAACCTCTGCTAAACAAGGCATAATTTATCGCTCTTCAGCTAGTACAGAGTCTGTACAATAGCATATGATGTGCCCCAGCAAATTCCACACATCAAATCGTACTGCCAGATATTAGCAGTAGTCCGTTGAGGCTGTAAGGAAGATTTCAAAATGTTTTAGTTTTGGACATGAATATTACAGCATGGCAGGAATTTTGTGGTGGGTTGGTGGGGTTTTTTATTTAATGAAGATCAGGTTTTCTGAAATTCCACTTTTAGTTGATCAGATAAAGGAAAGGGTTATGGAGGTATGCATATTCAGCATCAAAAAAAAACCCGACCAGTGCAACAACACTGACGCTGATGAAAAGTCAGATGGACATTAGACTATGACAACAGAGCATTGATTTGTGTGGCTAAAAATAAAGCAGCAAATCTGCAACAAAGGGAATTAGGATACCATGCTGAAGAATCTGGAAAATTAGAGGTACATAATATTTACTGTATATAACATAGAGGTAAGCTGATTCTGAATTTACTGCTACGTTTTCATTTTACAGATTTTTAGTAGAAACATCTCGATAGAATGTGTTTTGTCCAATGCTAGTCATTTACTACACGATTTTCAGTAATTTTGTTAGGATTACTGAAAGAATAACAATAAGGTAACACTAACACAAAGTACTTTATTAATATTCAGCATTCAGGTGTCCATGGCAACAAGAAGATTAAATATTCTGAATAATGATGCTTACCTACAAGCCTCATTGTGGAAAACCTGTTTTTATTCTTTTTTCTCCCTTTTTTTTTTTATCCATTCTTACTTGTTGTATCAGTGGGTAGAGTGGTGACAGACTGACTGAAAATCAAATAGCAGATTCTGGTTTTGGTTTGGTTTTTTTTGTTTGTTTTGCTTTTTTTTATTACAGATTCAATATACACGGAGCGATATATGGGTCTTCCTATAGCAAGTGATAACCTGAACAACTATAATGTAAGAAATACATCACTTTGTATCTTTGAAATGTTGTTTATATTCTAAACCACTCTGGTTTTCTTTATGCAGTCTAGTGCCTTCCCCGTGGAAAGAAATAAGTTTCTTTCTTCTTCCCAGCTCTAACTGTTGCATTGTGCTTTTAGAGGCTGCAGTCTCATGTTTGGATTTGCATGAGGTAGTTACTCCTTGCTGTATGGTGTGGGTTTTCTGTTGTTTGTTTGGTGTGTTAGGTTTTTTTGGTTTCTTTTACATTCAGCTCCATTTGGCTACTTTGCAGACTGTAAAACAAGCTGTAAAAACTGTTTTAGTTTAATCACCAAGAAACAAATTTGGTTTAAAATTTAATGTGCTCGTGGGCAAACTACGCTTTGTCTTAAACTACGTTTCCACCAAAACAAATGTACTCTGGTTCTTTTTGAAATGTAACTTTTAAAAGATGGATGTGGTATGAACTTTCTTGTTTTGGGAATCTGTGAGCTTCTTTCAGGGCAAGCAAAATCTCCTAAATACTAGGAAAATTTGACAGGTAGGCAAGTCTGTACTGTGATGATATCAAGCAAATTGCAGACCAGGTTGGAGCTGGAATTTTAGCCCCATCTCTATGAACACAGGGTGTCCAAGGTTTGGTCTAATGTTTGCCCAGAAGTGAGAGAATTTCCAGGTCTTATAATAAGAGAAAAATACATGTGGATTGTTTATCCTTGCTATGACATGATTAATTGTTTGACTTGCTGTTCCTTGTGCCAGCTGTTTTTTTGTTGCCTCAAGAGTTTTCTGAAGTAGCTGGGTAATGGCTGGGCATAAGGCAGAGCAGCCCAAGCTTTCTGTGAGGTTTTGCTAAATTTCAGATCTAGGTGGAAATACAGTGGCTATTGAAGTGTGATGGATCTGGGGATTCTTTGTGCCCTGGTCATTGGGATGTTTTGCAGAGGTGTTCAGCCATTGTGATGCCGGAACCAGAGATGGGTGATTGGAGGCAAAGAGGTGAGGCATTCTCAGTGTTTAGGTTGGTAAACAGGCTTAGAAAACAGGTCAGCACTTGTGGCTTGATGCTTTGAAAAAGTAATTGTTATGAGAAGGGGGGGGAAAGAGTGAGGATCATTGCGTTGATTTAAAAGTATGGTAGAACATACAAATACATACAGACATGGACTAAAACATCTTGTTTTGATGTATTGCTGCAGCCATCTAGTTTTGTCAACTGCTGTATCAGACATTCCAGTCAAAATTGAGGTTAATGTTAGTGACTGCTGGAAAACTTGGAGCTGCATCTATCTCTAACCAGCTGAGCTACTTGGGCTCACCAGGGACTGACCAACAGCCCACAGCCGCCTGCCTGCCTTTTCCCAAATTTGTTTCTTTAAGGCAGTGGGAACAGTAGGAGGTCTGCGAGGTAGCAATGTAAATAGAAGTTACTGTCGTCGTGCAGAACGAATGTTAACGCTCTGGGTGCACAAAGTCATTCACCAGCTTCACAGCACAGATGGCAACAGAGGACTGTTTAATCCTTTCAAGCCAGGAGTCGGATTTTCTTGGCATAGTATCCATTGCTGGCAATGGCCACGTTGAAACTGCCAGTACCAAAGAGCTAAAGGTTTCAAATGTGTTACTCAGAGGACTAATTGGGAAGAATGGTGGCTGGATGGAGGAGGGGTAATTGCACAGATCAGATTGTCACACTTCACTGCTGCTTCTAGAGATAGGAATATGCAACCGAAGTCCTCATTAATTGTTAGAAGCCCCAAATAACGTATTACTTGGAATTTACTTTTCCATTTGAACCTGGAGGGATGGAGTAGCTCAAGCAATAAGTTTGTTGCTTTTTATGTAGCATCAGTGGAAAGGTTGTGGATGCTGAGGACCTTACTGCCTTCAGCCCAGCATGTTCCTGGCTTACAGCCCCTTTGTTCAATGTCCCAGTCCCAACAGTCAGCCTCCTGGCCCCGTCTCCGATGAGAGCTGTTTTCTGAACTGAATGTTTTTTAGCAAGTAAATGCAAAAACATGTACTGAAAGCTCTCCTAGCTGAAGCTGTTAGAGCATCTTTGAACTGTTAACTTTGTACTGTCAGGTTTGTGCACTACATCAGATATTCTCTGTCCTACTGCATAAACTGTCTTGAGAAGCGAAAGGTTGCATAAACTCTGTAGGGTGTGTGCCCTAATTGAAAAAAAGTGATACTGCCTACAGACCTGCTTAGAGAAGATGAACCCTGCTAGGTACCTTCCTAATGCACAGAGTATTATTAATGACTGAATATTTAGTCTGAAGAAACTAGTTATGGTAAGAGGGGTACGCAGTGCCTTTGTGTTACTGGGACACAGAGCTTCACATTTATTCACGGAAGAGAATCTGACATGTTAAATGCTCTTTGTCAAGGGATGACTCCCACTCCTTAAAGTAGGCTAATTAGGAGTGATTGATTGTGCCTTTTAGGGTAGTTGTGAACTATTAAAAATTAGAGATTTGTGAAAGAAAGGAATAAGCATGGGTGGAGCTCCAGATATAATTGTGCAGGGATCCTAGGCTGAATGGAGCAGAGGCTGTCTGCCTAGGAGGAAGCATCCCTGATGTAAAGACTAAATCAGGGCAGAGTTCTGGAGGTCAGATGCAGTAGCCATGTAAAGCATACCAAAGAGACTGTTCAACTTGTGAGAAGATTATTTTGCAGTTCACTCTGAATTTGATATGCTTCTGGCAAGTGTTTGAAACAGTCATAGATTTGGCAATCTTTTTCTAGCAGATTTGAAATGTTCAGTCCTTAAGAACTGCTGCATCATTAGGTTATGCAAAACAGGGTACAATTTTGTAAATATGCCATCTTGTACTGATTTGACATTTGTTCTATTATCTGAGAATATGCTAAAGGGAGAGAGACCTTCAGTTTCAGCCAAACCTTAACTTGTTTGTGGAGTGCTGATAAAACGTTGACTGCTGGGTGATCTTTAGAAGAGGCAGTTACACTCAGCGGGGCCGAATTCTCAGCGCTTATACACACATTACTTTTTCTGAACCTTTGTCCCAGCAGTATAATTATGGATGGGGTAAATTTGTATTTGCTGTCCACTTCAGGTTTGTTTAGCTAATGGAGCTGTTGCTTTGTGCTGTAACTGTGCCTACCTTGAGATTGATCCCAATCTTGCAACCTTTTCTTTTGGCAGTAGTGTATCTGTAAAGCACATTTATGGGTAGGGACTCTTACTGTTGCATGAGTACAGCAAGTGAGACATCACTTGTAAGTGATAAAAAAACTTAGAAGGTATTTCTTTTGTGTGTTGCTTCTTTCTGAAGTATTTAGCAAATAAATTGCTTTATTTTGTTTAAGGCTTGGAGAGGAAAAATAATGACATACTTTCTCAAACTGCTTTTGGGAATTCAAAGTTCTCAGAAGCATAGCTCAAGTCAGGCTCCCACTCACAGAAGTTTGGCTGTCCCCTTAAGCAGCACTGATTTGCTGGAAGAAAGCTTGTAAAGGCAATCTATCAAGTTTCCCTCTGCACATGTAGAAAATGATTCACTCAAATGATACCACTTAGTTTTTCCTGATTTCTTTTGTTTTGTTGTTGGGGTTTTTTGTTTGCTTGCTTGCTTGCCTGTTTATATCACTGGGCCATTACTTTCTGAATCATTCTTTTTGTTTGGCTGCTGTGCCAGTACTCACTGAATCAAAGTCCTCTCTCCAAATTTTGGCATTCTCATAACTATCTGTTCTTACTCCATGATACCAAGTCATTGCAGTGGATGTCATCCTCCCAGTGTGTGTGGATTACCACCATATATTAGCTGAGATTTCTGGTGCTCTGCAGCCTTTTGCTATTAAAAGGTGGCAATTGCAGTGTTAGAGATTGGAGGGTGCTGTTTTTTTTCCCTCTGTATTGAACTTGATTTTCAATTTGGTTGAATTAAGGGAAATCAGTTCTTTGCAGTGATGAGAGGGTTATGATAAGTTATTCTGCCATTTAATTAATATTTATGCTTGCTTTAAAGATTCATGAGTATACAAGAGACATAAATTAGAAAACTTCTGTGTCTTGGTAATACAATGGTTTGGGGGTACTAAATGAAAATCCCTATGCAGGGATACAGTCTTAGTACGTGGTGCGGAAAAAATTAAAAAAAAAAAAAAAACACAATTAAACCAAAATTTTTATTCTTAATTTTTACTTTTTTTTTTTTTTTTCTTGCCATAGTAGCTTTTAAGTTGTTGTAATATAGAGAAAAGTCCACAGGGATTCAGTTTT
Source organism: Psilopsiagon aurifrons (assembly GCA_025447955.1). Classification (NCBI taxonomy): domain Eukaryota; kingdom Metazoa; phylum Chordata; class Aves; order Psittaciformes; family Psittacidae; genus Psilopsiagon; species Psilopsiagon aurifrons. Next base: position 26,807 of record JAOEHY010037633.1, on the reverse strand, counting down.
CATCCGAGAATCCCTATAATGTTGCTACTAGAAAGAAATCTAAATCAGTATATTTTTGGCCCACTATACCGATTGCCTTGTCAAACCCAAAATACCATCTCTTGTCCCTTGTCATCTTCCCATTCTCATGGCAGAGCACTATCCCATTCCCTTTCCTTTCCCAAATTAAAGCTCTTACTTGTTGCAATCCTTACTTTCCTCATTCTTTAGTACCCAGTCACATTATGATCAGGTGGTTATTGTTTAGGGAGTATGTTGTTACTGTGCTTTAAGTTTCTTGATTAATCTAGTTGCCTTTTTTTTTAATCACAATATTGTCTTTCAATTCCCAAAATGCAGCTTGATATCTATTTATAGATGTCGTCTAGTGTCTCTTCCTTCAGGCATTTCTCTATCATATTTGGGGAGAGCATTGTTTTAAACTTCTTGACACCCATTTTTACTTGAGACTGGTGGAATATTAGCTCTGTTGACTTAGCTACATGTGAACTAGTGTATGTTTTGGAGGGGAAGATAACACATGTAGGCTCTGCAATATTTCCTCCTTGCTATCATAGGGTGCACTGTTGCCATGGCAACATTTTTTAACTTGTCTGCAGTTGCACAGGAAACCTATGGCAAGTGGTATGCTGCAGGCTAACAACATGTTAGCAATGCATTAAATGTGTATCTCACAAAACTCTTCCCCTCTGGAATTGCCTGTTACTTGCAGACATAACCCTTGGTAATAATGGCAGATCAGTACAGAATGGTTTGAGTGAGAGCACAGCGCTGCTGGATATGTGAACATGCTACTTGGGGGTGTGGAGGAGGGAGCAGGGGTGGTTGTTTTTATGTGAAGGACCCCAGACTATGTCAACAGGAATAAAAAAGTCAGTTGGTAGCAAATCATCTTCCAATAAATAGCACCTTTTTTCTTCCCCCCTCCTTCGCCCCCCTTTTCTGTAATTTCAGAGTTCAACAGTAATGGCCAGAGCTGAAAAATTCAAGGAAGTTGAATATCTCCTTATTCACGGAACAGCAGATGGTGAGTTGCAGTTAATTAGACATTTTAGTATTACAGACAGGTTTGCAATTCTACTACTGACAAAACAAAAGCATGAAGGGGCAAGGCTGTTAAATTTACGTCAATAAAATAATACAGCTTTCTGCAACTAATTTGTGTTTCAGTCAGCAGTGCTGGGGAGTTTGCTGTGTTCGTTGCTTTGCTTTTCCCCTAGAGTAATACAGCAGCAATTTTTTGTTTACCTTTTTCCCCTTTCTCTTCCGCTTTTCAGATAATGTTCACTTTCAGCAAGCAGCACAGATTTCCAAAGCTCTTGTTGATGCTGAAGTGGATTTTCAGGCAATGGTATGGTTGTTTTGTTTATAATCATAAAAATGGGTTTGTACTGAGAATAACAGTAAAAGCTCCCTGTTGTAAGGTTTAAATTAATTGCTGTCTTAAAGTTCAGATACTCATATTTCACTTTCTGACACTGAAATTTTAACATAACCCACCCATGTATCTTCTGTACAAGAAAAATGTAAAGCAACAAATTCTATTTGACCCAGCTTACCTAATCTTTCACCTTGTTATTTTTGTGTTCTCAGACGAACAGCCAAAACCAATCTTTGCATATACCCAAAGTCCAATGAACAGTACAGTACATTAGAGATAGATAGCTGAAGTTAACCCTTCCTTATATCCTAAGTCGAAGATAACCTGTCCAGGTTATCTTCTTATCCAGAGGTAATGTTTGGTGTTTCTCTGTTGAACTTGTAAGACAAGTAGTTATTTGCCCCTTCTTATGCTGTACATGAAAACTCACAGACTAAGCTGCAAGCTTTTCCTTTCTTCCTTCTCCCAGCTTATGGAGAGCAGTGCTGAAAAGAATGAAATACAGAAGTAAGTGCACCAGTGCATGGTTGTCGTTAAGACGAATACACAGGCCTTACAGGGTCAAGAGATCAGGTTCTGTGCTAAACTGTAGAACTGCATCTCCCCTCCATTTGGACAAGCCACATACTTATTTTATACTTTAAGTATGAATAGATGGTGCATCGCACATGCAAAGCAGGGATTGAAGTATCATGCCTCCATGCTGGGCTAACTTTAAATAGCTGCACATGGTTTTATGTCTATCTATCTTGTTTGATTTAGATGTAGCTAGAACTAACATTCTCTGTATTTTTCTTTCCTGCAGTGGTACACCGACAAAGACCATTCCATCACTGGTCAAGCACATAAGCATATTTATACCCACATGAGCCATTTCATAAAGCAGTGTTTCTCACTGCCCTAGCACCAGCAAGTGATGGTACTTCCCTAGAATATTCTCTAGCTAATGTACACTGAGCCAGTATGAATTGAAATAAGGATCAGCTCTTGGGATACCTGTGTACACAACAAAATCCTAATTCTTGTAATGATTGATTGCTTTTGTCATGCAACTGCTGCATTTTTATTGGTTATGTTTAATCAGAACTTATCACCAGAATGTAGGTATTTTGCAGACTTCTGGAAAGCATGGTACTTGCTTGAATCAGTACCTTCCGCTATTTCAGCGTAAACCAGAAACAGTCCAGTTTCTATAGTAGGGAAATGAATGATGAAAATGTCACAGAGGAGCCAACATGGTGATCTGTTAAAGAACAAATATAATAATGTTTCCCACAAAAACTAAAATTAACCCTGTGATCATTTCTGTGAAAGTACAGATAAAATTTTAACCAGATTTTGCAGAAATTACCTAATGTTTGATCAATTATTGTTTTAGAAATAGTATCAGGAATACTGCAATGTTAATATGCATTAATATGTTAATGTTCTGTATGCAGAATGAAACACTTTGCAGAAAAATACTGACTTGTTTACTGAAGTTCCTTAAGTAAATAATCTCTTGATTACAATTGTAGAAGTCTTGCAGAGAAGACGTGTAAGCAGCCTTCACCAAAGTTTTTGAATGATATCTGTTCAAACTGGTGGCACTGGATTTCTTTGTTTCCTATCATAGTACTGTGAGTTTTGCTTACTTCATAGTCAAAAAGGTTGGTACTACGGAAATCTGCACTGGTAAACTCTTATCTGTCTGGGAACTCTAGGACCGCGCCATTGTTTCTGGGTTTTTTTTCAAGTTTCCCATTTACTGATGAAAGGATACATTCCTTGCACTCAAAACATAAAACATTGCAATGTAAAGTAGCAGTCGCTTCAAGCAAAGGCTGGACTTTCATGTAACTAACTCTCACTTGAACATGCTGCTTAGCAAACCTTCTTTTCTTTGTAGCCTACCAGTAAACATCTGCTTTATCTTTAGCATTCCAGGTAGACTTCTCCAGCTGAAGATTAGTTTTCTTAATTTCACATAGATAGAAAAGATACAACCCACAAGTTGAGTTCTATCTAGAAGTTGCTGCTTCTAAATAAAAATACTAAGTTATGAATAGGGGGTGTAGTCTGTATCATTGAAAATGCTGCTCAAGAGATGAACTCTTAAAATTTTTAAAAAATCCCCATTAATTTTGAGAGAATAACAGTGAAACTTGTGCTTTTGTTTAATAGTATCATGTAATGTAGGGTGACATGATTATCTGACATTAAACTTCTTGTTATTAGATGCCAGCATGCAATGAGGTATGTCTTGTGGGTTATTAGAGACACTGAGTTAGGATGTAAAAGTACACAGATAAATGTAAGTGCACACAGATAAAGCACAGGGGAGGTGAAGAAGACTGTCAAGATAGTTCATGCAGCTTGTCCTTAAATGAGAAAAAGAAGGGCTTCATAAACAAACCATAACCTCCTTGACTCACAAAATAGGTAATTTTTTTGGGGAAAACAAACTGGAGGTGGGAATTACAAATACAGTCTTGGGCTCACAGTACTAGTCAGTCTAATGTAGACTGGCATCACTGTTAAAGCAAGCTCTAGAGGTAGGATGAAGGCTGTCAGTTGTTTCCAAGAGGTTACAGGAACCTCATCTCTGATTCTTTTAACTGAAGGAAAGAAACATAGATCAGTAAGAAGGTAGATTACAGCAATGCAGACAGGCTATATAAAAAAAAAGATAATTTTGAACTTCTCGATCGCTTGTGCAGCAAGGGGCAAATAGTGTCATGTAGACCAAAAATAGTATTTCTGTAATCAAACAACTACATAAACTAGGCTCTCAAAGAACTACATGTATTCCCTTACTGTAAACCTCTGTCAACTATGCACAGCAAGCCAGAACTTGTTGGCTTGTTTCATGTTTCAGTGAGATTCCACTGAGCAGGACTGCACTCTACAGTGAAGCATATTCAAGTGTCAGGTAGACATTTAAAATACTGTACCATATTACATAGTTTTTCTGGGGTTTGCAAAATAAAATTGAAAATTAGTTAGGATAAATATTTATTTTCACGTAACATGTCTTGTGAAAAACACAACAGTCTATTCACATGTACACATAAACTTTTGTAATAAATTACATCCAAGAAATTGAGTAATTTTGACCAGGAATATTAAATTAGAAGTAAATATAGCACTACATTTGCTTTATATTGTGTGTGATTTCAGAATGTTAAGATTAACATTGGAATAGCATTTAAATTCACACAAGAACAGAGTGTTTTAAAATAAAACCACTCTGAAATACTGAACAGAAATACAGAATGCCATTGAATACACTGGTTTCTTAATATTCTAAGAGTTGGTCAAGTGAAACTAATACATTTTTATTGTATACGTTATCTGTAACAAAGTCAGCAACATGTTAAAGCACCACCAGGCTGCTCTCGGGACAAACCAGTATTGAACTAATATACTAATCTTAAAACAATTGGAATCTTACAATTTATCAAATACACAAAACAAAGCATTTTAGCTTAATGCATCAGCTTTTTTTTTTTCCTAAATTTACAAATACAAACATTGAATTAAATGTAAATCCTTCTTTGTGTCCATTATATTATTTTTTTTTTCCTCCATAAAAATGGCTTTTAATGGGCTTTGATAATGCAAAGTCAAATTAGAACAGTGACCCTATTATAGTTTGCAGCAAAATGCAATTATCATTTATGGCTACAGTAGTAAAACATCATACACTCTCACACACACAGAGACATTAGAAGGAATAGTTAAAATGTGATGGATCTGAAAAGTTGTTTGCATGAGATCTGTGGAAAGATTATCATATTTTAGAAAGCTAGGGAATGCTAGATTCCTGTAGATGAATTGTTACAAAGATTACAAGACTAATTCTTATTGGTAGGATTCAAAGTAATAGCGTAATAACAAGAGTTAGCTTTCATTTAATAATTTAAAAGCTTACCTTAAAAAAATTTAAAAATCAGTGAATTCCAAATTACTCAATAAAACTGTTTCTCCGCATCTCTGTGAATTCAATAACTACTCTCGCAGTCATTGTTTTACAGAAAAGAATGGCATGAAGGATCAGGCAGTAACAAAATCCATTATGAAAAACATCTTTGTAATGGCTTTAAAGCCACATTTTGCTTTGTAAAGTTGTTTTTATCTTTTAATCAATGTACTTGATGGAATAGCGAAGAACTGTAACAAAATCAACAGCAGAATACTTATTTAAGTATTATACACTATTAATCTCTGAAATTGAGAGGACAGTGTAAATACGCCCTTATGTGGCTGTATTTTAGGCAATGAAGAAAAACATTGGGCAGGTGATATAACTGCATGTGGGATATAGCTTGTATCTACAAAATTTTCCTTATTATAAAATAATTGATTATTGACATGATGTAGTTGAATGATGCCAACCATGGCAACATTCATACAATGCAAGATAAGATACTGTAATCACAGATTGCATATTAAGAAATACTGTACCCATGTTTCACATCAAAGGATGTGGTGGAGTTTCTCAACTAAGGTGAGAGAATGTTCTAGTGTATATTTTTAAATATATAAGACTATGTTCAAGCTACATACAAATTTGAATATTAAATACACTGTATTAAATCAAGGAAAATTTCACAAATACAGAATCTGACCCTGCAATCCTCATCGTAAGAGTAATCCATGACTTCAGAAGGACAGCTTGAGGAGGAAAGGATTATCCTTGTTAGTTTGTTCACAGGGTCAGATCAGTTGTTACTTTGAAAACTTCTTTAATATTTGCTTGTCAGTTTGGCTTTCCTGAAATCATTTATGTGAGTTAGGTGGGTTTTAATCTTGAATGAAGATTAGTAAGTATTCTCACACAGAAAAAGTAGTAAAATACAGTACAAACCTATTACCAGGAAAGTTGAATTTGAAAGCAAATTTGCTTGTTAAATTTATGGTACAAACACTGATAAATGGCCAGTATTAGCAAAGAACAAAGATTTTTTGCATTGGCTACTGCAGATGTTTACACAGATACTAGATGATACAGACATGTAGACAAGGTGAAATGAGACAAATATTGCACTACATTACCTGTGCTAGTTTGAGATGAAAGACAAAAGTTACAAGGTAAATCATATATATTTAGTGGTTGTGGCACTCCTTTCATTCATTTGTAAAAAAATTAGTTGAAGAACAAGTCATAGACAAGTCTCCCGGTCAACACCTTTCCCTGAGTCAGCTTTCTTCTCTTTTCTGATTTCAGCACTAGAAAAAGAAGGGGGGCGGGGGGGAAGAGTTACAGTAGCACTACTGCGTATATTAATGATGTACCTGAAACCCAACACTGCACTGATATTTTAGTTGATTTTTCATGCTGCATAGCACAAACTGGGAAGCAAGTGAAAGTTTGTGCCAAATGGTGCAGAAGACATCAGCCAGCATTTTAGTGATGAGGTAGATAGAGAACTTAAGATGTACAGACAGACGTCAGCCAGCATGCAGGCAAAGGCAGCCACTTTCTTCATTATTTTTTTTTTGGCAAATACAACTGTTAATTGATTAGGTGATGGCAATGGTACAGTTCTCAGACAATACCGGCATTTTCTTAAATGGCACAAACAAGAGGTCACAAGTACTTCTTGTCTTTAAAATGTATTCTGTTGTTCAATGTAAATTTAGAAGGAATGTCTCTGAACTATAGCAGTGCAAGCCAATTTCCAGCTGTAGTATTTGGCAGGAAAAGCCTGGGGTCTGGGGAGCGACAGTATTCCCCGTTTTGACCTGTAAAGCCTGAAAGATCTTACAAAAGCCATATCAGTAAGAACTTTGAAGCAGAGTTCAAATTTGGATTCAGCTTCCTTCCAGTTATGACACTGTTGATTTGCCTAGAGAAAGCAGTATATGTGCAAAGCAGATGAATTTTTTTTGGTGAAGAGGGTCCTAATTCAAAACAGCATAAATAAATAAAAAATTGTGTTCTTGCAATGAGTTTCAGTCACACTAGGAAAATGCAGAGGCTTCCACGACACAAGGCAAATCAAGCCTTTAACAAAGAGTGGCAGGGTATCCAAAAAAAAAAAGATGGTTCTGAGAACAAACCTGTATCAAGCACATAACCTACCAGGTTTCATGGGAATAATTCCTTAACTAGAATGAATGAGAAATAGGCTGTTACACAAGGCTTAAAAAAAGCAAGATCAATTCTCAAATTCTTAAGGTGATTCATGCACAATTTTACAATCATCTGACATTTTTCTTCACATAAAAATTGCTTTAAGGATACAATTCAGTTCAGCCAAAGCTTACTTCTATGCCTATGGCAGCTTCCAGAGGTGTTAATGGAAATAGCTAAAGAATACCAACTTCTGCCACTTCAACTGCCAAATCTATCACCTTCTGTAGAACAGTGATAGAATTGGGTATGTTACACTTCCTGCACACAAAGGGTATGCAAACAAATTCCTAGGGGGTGAATTTGAAGTGCAGCAGTACGGCAGGCTGAGAATTACCTGTGCTTAGTAAAAACAATCAGTGAAGATGTGTTGTTGCCTTATAGTCTTAAAACACTCCCATGGTTTAGGGGCCTCTGTGATACCAAGAAAGTCTTCCATCTATTTAGGATTCACATCCCTGAGCATCACCTGCAGATGTGGGCTTTAGTGTCGTGAGAAATTGGAAATCAAAAAGGGACAAGTCCAATCTTTTACCAGTAAAACAGTTAACTGCTGGATCTGTAAGAGGCTTGGCACTTTACTCCTTCCTACCAAGGGAGTAGCATATCAAGCCTGAGAAGGAAGGTTTGGGATGTGGGATTTGCATCTTACATCTTCTGTATCATCTCTATGTTCAGGTAGAGAAGGGGGCTTACACAATCTACAAAGTGATAGATGCCCCTTGCTCCAGTATGTAAAAAGACCAGCTAGGACTACCTTCTATACACAGTCATATCTTCTGCATGTATTTAGGCATTGCTGTCTGAAGGGCTTAACATTATAAGCAAAGACAGAAGAATATACCAAAGAGTGCTATGTTTCAGATAGTTGCCTAGGTGTTCAATTTTACCAAGACGTGCTCAAAAGGAGAGACCTGTAGGGCACTAGGAGTTATAATAGTGAAAAATTAAGGTTGGAAAATCGTAAAGTTCAGGTGCCTCTACGGTTAGACAACAGGTTTAGACAAATGCTGCTATGAGTCTGGGATGTAACTACCACACAACTGTACTGCTACACAGATAGCAGTATGATAGGTATTATCCATGCATCAGGCTGAGAAGTCATCTGTGTAAACCCTTCGTGCTTAAAATCTCTTTGAAGATGATCTTAGTTCATCATTGGCCAGTCTTTCATTAGCCATGTCAACTCAGTATTTAATTAGTACCAAGAATTCCCAGATTTCACAAATTCCAGAAATCACCAGTGTTGTTAATTGATCAGTGCCTTACATAAAAGCATAGTACAGTATCATAATTTAATTTTCCCCATTTAGTAGTATTTTTGGATATTAGCATAAGAAAGCAGACCTGACAACAGGAAAAAGAGTACTAAACACTGCTGTAGTTGAACTTCAAATGGCATCAGTAAAATTAATCACAAAACAACATGATTTTTTTGCCCCTATGGTAAGATATCCTTCACTGAAGGGAATTGTGTAATGTAATATTGGTGATCTTGATCATTTGCAAAAATTATCCTTACAACTGTCACCATTCCAAGCTTTTTCTCAGTACTTACCTAGGATTGAATTATATCTTTTATCTAGTGATACATTCATTTAGGAATATAATGTTTCTTTAGCTCTGTCTCTAGTAAGATTTAAGATTAATGTCCTATGGTTTTGCTTATCAGAAAGCAAGCCTTCTAGGTTTAAAATTCTTTGAAATCTACTTCTGTCTGGGAATCTGAGACAAGCTAGAGCACGTGAAAAAGCAGGTTTCAGATTCTTTAAGAGGTCATTCCTTTACAACAGGACACGCATACCTAAAACCATAGAACTGTTCCTTTCCACCTGAGTCTTTGTTTTCACAGCAAAGATAAAAGAACAGATTGAAAATTAGCTCATTAGAAAATTAGTTACTATTTTACTGCAGTGGAAAGGCCAAATCTTTTTTTACCAATACTGTCTCAGCCACAGTCTTATGCAGATGCTCTTCGCTCAAAGGATCTTTGAAAATTTCAGCTAAAACCAGTACATGTTTATATAATCTATTATACCATCAAAGAAAGCAATATGCACTAGAAAAAAAAAAAGAACTACTGCATACCCAGTGGCTGTGAATGTACCACATCGGTTTCTTCTCTTTCTCCAGGCTTTCACAGCCTGGACAGGGAGGCATATAATGTAAGAAGACCCTACTGTACATTCTTCTCCCATGCACCACATGGATTTCACTGTGACATGATCCTTTTCAGCTGAGGGTGGAAAGCAAATCAGAACTACAGTGCTATTTTGGCTGTCAGAGAAACCGCATTAAAATGATCACATTAATGGGCTGCTCCATGGGTGTTTGAAATGATTTATCTGGTCATCAGCTGTTCATTTTGTTTATGCTATTTATGGATAGGAACAACACTGAAAGGCAGCATGCCATTTTGGGGTAATAACATTTTAAACTATTTTCCTACAGGATTTTTTCTCTTACTGCATCTTTTCACCACAGAGCAATGAGCAGCTGTTTCAAACATGGTGCTTGTTTTGAAAACTAGATTTAGAAACAGGCAGAATATAACTTTATATTTTGAAATATTTGATTAAGAGTTCTAAGAATAAATTCCATTTAATATTTAAATATAATACATCTACAGCTACTATTTTTACTAAAAAATAAATTTTAGATGGTAATCTTAAGAGGACTTTAATGAATACATTTTACATTCCTATTTGAAATTTTTCATTCTGTCTCCCCCAAAACTACAGAAAATCAACTCATTTGGGTTCCTAGGTGAATTTTGAATTCAAAGATACAATCAAGGAAAAGGCTGGGAGATAGGGTCTTACCTTGGGGGAATCAGCTTCTAGAGTAATTAGGAAGGGGAGCTTATGACAAAATGTGATATGAAACAATTAAATTTAAAATCTATGAAAACAGGAAAAATTATCTTAGAATCCTACTCTGCTTGTATTTACTAGTATTCACATAATAACTATAGCACAGATAGAACATCAGTGCTTCATTTTACATTTGTCTGGACTAAAATTTAAAGGTATTTAACTGTTTTGAGTACAAGGCAAGAAGGCAAAAAAACTGAAAGGAAGTAATGCAATCTTGAAAGTATTTTCACTTCAAATATTAGTCGATTGCATTCAGAGTACTGAGTCCGTCATATAAATATTTCCAGGGCAGTGACGACCACTTGTTTTTCAAGTGGAATGAACAAAACCAAGCAGAACACACAGCAGCTGTTGTGCAATATCCAGGTGTAGGCTGGTGGTTCATTGCACAAGCATCACTCATGCTCAACTTCATTTTTCACTGTAGCATAACTGGCATGCAAATACTTGTGGTTTGTTTTTTTAAAAAAATAAATAGTGCATTTGTGGGTTTTGGGGCTCAGAATGTTATGACTGGAAGTAAATAAAAAGAAACCTCAAGAAATAAAGCTGCAAGATGCTAGAAATCTTTCTAATCCTTAGCACAATATTCACAATATTCTGATATTGGTTTGACACCAATACATAAAGTACAATGAGGTAAAAAAAAATTTAAACCTTTTAGAAGGAAAGCTTGACTCCTTATCTTTTGCATTCTCAGAGGATATCAACAGTGTCTTCCACACAGCAGTTTTTGCCATTTCATCCGAAATGTTTATCACAGATGGGTCATCTCTAGGCAAGAATAAAAATAAATACACAATAAAACAATGAGCAGTCAGTCTTTGTTACTTATTAACTCTATAAAAGTCCTTGAAAATTGATAGTGATGACAGTAAGTGCAATGTAAGTTGAAGAAATTAACTTCAAAAATCCTGAACAATGACTTCAACATTCTCTTAAAATATCTTCACACTTTTTAGTATTTTCCTCCTCCAACAGCAATTAATCACAGTAATGTCAATGAAATACGTTGTGTCACTTCCAACAGAGAAAAAAGAAATTAAATATTGCCCAAGATATCTCAGCATGCCAGTGGCATAGACGGATTAAACAAGAATCCTAAGAGCTCTTGTAACAGTTCTGAAAGTACTTATGCTCTGAAACTCCATCTGCTTTTAAAACAAATTTAAAAGCAATCAAAAATCTTGACTGCTCCAAATACATACTTATATACTTAAGAATAATAGTCTCTTAAATGTTTAGAGGGCCTGCTTGTCCTGACTTCACAGCTTATATATGGCTTGACATTCAGTAAGCCCTCAGTAAATTGTTTGCATAGTGTTTTGGGGAATCACTTTATTAACCAATATTATCCAGGCAACTGTACCAAAATAAACTACAGATCAATATAGATCACACCTCAAAATAAATTAAGCTAACCATTGCTAATAGAACAGAAAGGTATGAACAAAAGAAGAAAAAAACAGACCATTAGGGTGGTGTGATGAATCAAAAGTAAGAAATAGTCTGGGATTTTTCAGAGACACAGACTCTTATTTGCCTTAGTAGACATTAGGGTAACTTTGTGTTAAAATAAAACACAGGAAGCCACTCCGAGACAGTGTTTCTATAAACTCTCATTACTGCAGAGGTTGCTATCACCAGATATTTCAAATCTTTATTAAGAACTTTCTGAAAACTGAAAATGAGAGTAAGTCCTTATGGGCTTGCCATGTGTATTATTACTAGCGATAACATGAGTGCTCATGGTTTTTAAGTTGTGTCAACCCTGCATTGTGATTTATCTACCCTGGACAGCTCTTGATTCATTTATTATCTCAAATGGATAGGATCTTAATTAGAATGTCTTATAATGTAATACTTTAAGAACCTAGCTTTTCTGGGGTGTGTTCAAACCCTTTCCTGGCTCCCTGCTAGCAGCAGAGTGAATGGTTCAACCTGCTGTACATCTTCTTTCCCTGCTGTGCACTTCAGAAAGCTCGTTATGAATGGCCTGATCCTGCAGTCCTGCCCAAGGGAAAACTTCACCCAATGTAGCCTTTTCTTAAGGACTATGAGATCATCTGAAAAGACTAGAAAAGGGCTGAGCTTGTTGAATGCTGCAGTATATTGTTCAGTTCACCTAACTGTACTACCAAACCCCCTCCTAACATTTAGTAAGCATTAAGAATAAATATTGTGGCATGTTTATTTTATTTGTTTAATTGCAACTCACCTAAAAGAGGAAAGGTATATTTTACCTGTAATGTCCTTCCAGAGGTAACTGAACAGTTCCTTCCTCTTCCATTGCTAGCATACTTTGCTCTTCCTAGAAGGAAGGAATTTAGATACGAGACAGGATGTGATGATGTGAAATTTATGTACTTTAATCCCCTTTCCATTTTAAATATTTATTTGAACTTCTTAACATACTTTTCAACTTTCTTAATGTAAATATTTGACATTTAAAACCTCTTCTATTTTAAAGTATGTGTCTTCACCTAATGTTATTTTCCAGTGCCAAATAGAGGAGACACTTTTGTAACAAGAAAGAAAGAAAACTCAGCAACGCTAAGTGAGCAATTCTATGGCAAATTTTAAATAACATGTATAACAGGATACATGCATTGTAATGCTAACATGCAAAAAATAGGTAAGTCAAATTTAAGGCTGCACACACAGTTTTAGTATTGATGAAGTTTTATTGCAGTGAAAGGCAGTGAAACGACATCAAAATCAGTTTTCACATGAAGGAAAGAAACTTCTTTGAGTAACAGGAAGTGAAGACCCCCCTACCAACAATCCCGTTTTGAAATAATTACAAATTTAGAAAATCTGTCTTAGGAGGAGAACAAAGCAACGTCCCTCAAACACCATGTCCTGCCTGCAAGAATACGGGAAAAGAGTCTGTCTCTCCGACATCAACACAAAGCTCCATAGGAGGATTCTCAAGGTTCATACCTCTGTTAGGCCAGGAAAACTACAGCCAGGAGCCTTCACATGAATGTAATGGTCAAATCCTGCCCTAAACTGTTGCACTATGTATGCGTATGTACGCACTATGAGCATAACAAGACACCCAGAGACCTCCACATCTTTTTTTCCCTTTATACAGCTTTGTAACAGTTTACCCTGGTGCCTGTCTGAAAGTGTGAGTAGGCTCTCCCAAAAACAGAGCTTACCATTTCCTGGCAGATCACCCAAAACCCCACGTGCATCACACAAACTGATAAGTTGGTATTAGCTGGAAAAGCCAGTTATCCAAAATAGTAGAATTTAAGTCCTCTATGCACAGAATTATCTTTTTTCTTCTATGTTTTACTATTACAGCTATTTTATAAGTCACAACATTCTTTTTCTCCGAATGGGAGAAGCCACTTTGTTCATTCCTGGACTGAAAAGACTTAATTGGTTAACATCAAAGTGGCTTCTAAAGGAGGCCTGTGAGGAGAAGGCATGTACAATATCCACTATAAATTTAAAGCCTTGAAAAAACATGGCCTAAAAATATAAAACAACTTAAGTGATGAAATGGGGATCCAATCAAATAAGTTTCAGATCTTGTCAACTATATTTCTGAATATTCTTGTGGGTAGAATACTTCTATTTTTAAAAGCCGTGTGATAGCAACTCTCCAATTAATTCCTTAGGCTACATGTCAGAAGTTTTATTACTAGTTAATTTTGTCATTTCCAGGCTTCACAGCTTCCTAAGTTTTTGACAGTTGAACAGTTTTAATAATAGCTCCAAATATTTAGAAATGCCAAAATATGTAAAAATAACCTCACAAAATAGACAGTGAATGAAATAAAGTAACACCAGTATATTTCCCCAGGTTTGTTTTCTGATGCCATCCTATCAAGCATGGGAAGGAAAGTGACATATAACCAAAACGTAAGGATAACAAGGAATTAGTTCCAGTAACTAGAGCCACAAGAAAAGAGCTACTACCTAGGTTACTTCTGGTTACTCTGAATTGTGATGACAACAGATAACTGTGATGAAACAAGTCTCTGCAATTCAAGGGGGAACACAATGACTCACATATTTTAATTGCAGATGGTAGTTTCACAGGCACATACTAAATAGTAAATAATCATCATGATGTTTATTGCCTTGGTAAAACGTTTACCTCAAGACGTACTCTATGAAACTAGAAAGCTTAATGTGCCAAGGAAAGAAAAGTTATTGTTCTCCAGCTTACAGATAAGGCAGTGAGTTATCAAAGGTCACAGAAGAATCCTAGAGGCAGAGAAATCTAGTTTTCGCTGTTACATGTTCAAATTATTACTTCATGTCCTATTTCTGCAAATAGACCTTACCAATGGGAATCTTTACACACACCAATTCATGAGTCTTAGATCACATCTCAGGGTATCCCTATGGATAAATTGTTGATCTGTCCATTCTCATAATCTAGTTTTTGCGGTACTGTTGTACCACCAAAAGATTTAAGTCTCACAGGTCTTTGGGGCATCTTAGCGGTCATGTGCACAGCTGTCCCCAGAGCACTCCCACCTAGAAGTGACCACAGCCTGCCAACACCACATGCCATTATCTACACGTTCACTTCCTACTGCCACCTCAGCCTCACACCATGCTACCATTTAAAAGTGCTGATGCAGAATACACGACTCCCATTTAAAATAGCCTGGCACCAACATATACTACCTACTGATCCTGCACTTAGTGATTTGACCCTCATTTATTTGGGCCCAGTACTGATGTTCCCTAACAGTTGAGACTGATCAGGTGGCTGATAACCAGGGACAAAGGATTAAGACCTCCATCCTTTGCATATAAAGTTACTTAATATTCCCACAGTTTTATGAGATACTCAAAGAAGCAATTCACAAAGCAGCAACTAGATGAAAATGCTATCAAACTGATGAAAAACTTGTTAGAAGGCTACATTCAGAAAAATCAGTGTTTCACTGTCAAAACACAGGAACATTCTGAGTAGAAATGTTTAAGAATCTGTATCAAATTTATAAGAAATGATTTTAAATGCATATGCTTTGAAAGAAGACACAGAGTACAGATCTGAAACAGTCAGCAGTGCCCCAGGCATCTGAGGACTTTCCTACAAGATCATCACTGAACTTCATCTGAGCAGGTCTCAGAAGCAGTCCCCAGAAACACTGTAGATACTATGTAATAGGACAGTATGGTAGCATAAGAATCTACACCTATTAGACATCCCCACCTAAGTGGGATTAGACCTAATCTAATTAGATTTCCAACCTTAAAAGGACTTCTGTAAAATATTACAA
The DNA here is from genome assembly GCA_025447955.1 of Psilopsiagon aurifrons. NCBI lineage: Eukaryota > Metazoa > Chordata > Aves > Psittaciformes > Psittacidae > Psilopsiagon > Psilopsiagon aurifrons. Next base: position 11,177 of record JAOEHY010037633.1, on the reverse strand, counting down.
TATTACACTTTGGATAACATTAACAAGTCTGCCTGTTACATGGAATATGCCTTATCTACAGAATTTTCCCTAAATTTCTTTTTAATGAAGGAAAAACACAACAAAAACCCCTGAAACCATGACCCACCTCTTTCTCGGCATCTTCCAGTTTCTTTTTCTTGCTCTCAGGCATCAAATCATCTAACCAGCTAAGCTCCCGCTTAGTAAAAAAGAAATCCATGAGTTTTCGGACAAATACCAAAGCTAGGACCTGTAAAGATATTAATTGAAACAACTAAGAAATTAAGCAAGTAAAACTGACAAATATGCTTGTAGAGAAATACTTTCAAAAGTGACCACAGTTTACAGCTAGAATTTCATCCCTTAATTTGGACAGGCCAACAGCCGATCTTCCTTTGTTCAGATGGAGTCTGGCTTGAAACATTTAACAATCACTAAGGTCAGCAGATACTTTTTGTTTTCAATTACTGAGATAATCAGAGATATCTTTTAAGCAGGAGAATAGATTTTTATTGCCAGCAAGACACATAACTATCAGTAAAGTTCCTCAGTGCAATGAACAATCTTCCTTAATGGGTGAATGTACTTTTTGTGAAATGATGAAGCACTACAGCTTGAATAAAAATATCTTTTTTTTTTCAAGAGAAGAATTCTCTCTAAGAGAATACACACCTGGGCTATCCCCACACATACACAGCGTGCAGCCTAGACTAAAACGAGCTTATGTGTAAAATTTTTCATTAATACAGTATGAACTGTTCTTGAACACTGAGTCGAAGAAATATTGTAATTACCTGCCCACACTTAATGTTCTTCTTCAATAATAAATATACACAAGTAAAATAAAAGTCATTTTTAGAAGAATTAAAAGACATTTCATACCATCATAGGAAAGACAATGGCAGCTCTTGAAACCTTTATAATCCACAGAAGCACAAGACAACTCAGCTGAATTATGGTGAAGAGATGGACCTTTCTAAGAGGAACATGCCTCAGATAAATAAAATCTGGCTGGTGCTTTGCAGGCATCCAGAACAACTTTATCCTGTCAAAAAGCTGAAAGACAAAGTTTTTAATGTTTGCATATAAATGAGCTGTAGGATCACCTATGCTGACATTCACACACTGATTGAATATCCTTCATTTCTGGCTTATTCTAAAGGCAAAAACTGGTCAGAAGTTTAGGAGCACGTGAGCTGTGAATCTATACTAGTCCAAAGTATACAGTAATAAAGGATGCATCTTCTTTCCGGCTGAGCCATGAGAGTAAGAATTTAGCCGGTCATACTTCTTAAGTTCCTTTCAATTTTAAAACACATTTGTCTTCTTATGTATTTCTATGTGCTTAGATACTGGATTCTGTCGCGAAAAGCGTCGGGATCATTTCTCTACAGGATTCCACTGAATTACACTGTATAGTCATACACCAAAAAACATCCTGCTCATAACTATATAATATGTTATACACAAAGAAAAAAGTTACTTTAAAATAATACTGCTAAGATTTCAAGTCAAAAATTCTTAAAGTTCGGCAAAGCCACACTTCAGAGTGGACATGAATCAATTACGATTCAAACTGAATGGAAGCTCATTGAGCCTGTTGGGCAAACCCATTATTACACCATCTTTCTAATACATTCTAAACTTTGTTTTTTCAACAACTAAGCTCTGTTTTCTTTAGCACACAAAAAGTTGACCATGGAGGGATCTCTTCAGCCTTCTAGCTCCTGTGTGTACCTCAGCAGACACTTTATCCCAGGCTGTTCCCTATTATACTTTGTTCACAAAACCAGGAACAAAAAAAAAATACCCAAACCAACCAACCAACCAAAGGAATGCCAGACAGCCAACTGTCATGCTGTTAGGAATGTACATGAGAAGTTACTGTTTTTCAGACCTATTTGGTTCTGCACTGACCAAAGACTTCGTGTCACCTGCTATGGCACAGTGAAGTTGGCAATGCAACATTTCGCCGTGCATGGATGAGCTGTGCTATATTCTAACAGCCTTCCGGAATTTCAAGTTTCAGGAATTTTTATTGAGCATGTGCAAAATGCATTTTTTTAAAGGGAGATAATTTGGCCAGATTTGAGCAGATTTCTTTTTCACAGAAACAGCAAGAAGCACATCCTCCCACAAAAAAACATCTTATCAAATCTCCATTCCTTGTCCCAGCTTGGGGGAGAGAGGAAGGAAGGGGGATGCTATCACTTTTCCAAGTAAAGACAGCCAGATTTTAGCATGCCTTAAAACAACTCCTCAATAGAGTACTTTCTCATACCCTTGTTCTGAGAAACAGCTGAACCATATTAAGTTTAAATTATCTAAACCTCAGTAAAAACCAAAGTACGCTCCTTAGCATATCAACCCAAATGGTAAGAGCTAGGAAAAGTTATAAAAAAAGTCTCTGAATAGAAAAACACTAATCAAAAACCAAGAGATGTTCCCAGCTTGACTTTAAATAATAGGTAAAAAAAGACAAGACATTTTTAACTCTTAGTAAAGAATTTAAATATAATGAAAGAAACAATCTGGCATTTTCCTTGCTCTTTGTATTTGACAGCCTCTTGTACACTACAATTCATGTTTTCATCATGTGATTGTTCTTTCTCCATTGTGTCTTGGAAAGTATACACTTCCTCAACTTTCAACAAAAGCACAGCTGAATATTTGAGTGTGTCGGGCAAAAAGATTTCACAACCACGCCATTTAACACTGCAGTCATCCAGGAGAAATGGTACACAGGATACCATGACCAACCCTGACCTGAATGCTGGAGTGCCTGGTTTTGGCCAGGGACTCCTACTTAAGGCCCCGCAGGAATGCTGCTCTTCCACTAGACTTGTACTTCACCCCTGAAACCAGAAATTAAATAGCACAGAATTTGCAACAGTTCCACTTACCATGGAACTTGCAACAGCTCCATTTTCCTGCCTGCAGCCTTTATTTGCACAAGAAATACCTTCAAAATGTCACCTATGTTAGTTTGAGGGCAAGTCAGCCAATAGCCTCCTATAGGCAAAGTTCAAGATCAAGTGTACCACTACAAACACATTAAGTTGGAAACTGAAAAGGCAGCAGGCGAGAGTGAACAGGGAGGCAGGGGAGAGGGAAGAGGCTCCTGATAGTTGTTAACTCAGTTTTTAGGCTCAGCTAAATACCCCTGATAACAAAGGAGAACAGAATTTTTTAATAAAAAATTGGAGCACATTGCCTAGGGAATGCTCTATTTAGAGAGAATCCATTTTCTTTTTTAAGTGAGTCACTTTCAAGAATTTAAAGGTTGGCAATATCCCTTTAAGACTATACACAAAAGATAATAAAATAATGTAATAACTACACGTTTTATAGAAAGCATCATTAGTAACACACTCTTCATAAATTCATTTTACCTGAATTCCCTTTAGAGATGAAGCACCCATGTAAAGAAATACTCCATAAAGTACAGGCATAGGAATAAACTGCACAAACAAGCAGAAAAAAGGAAGAGCATATTAAATATCATTTATCAATTTGAAATGCTTCTAGAAAGTCATTCTAAACAGTTGAAATTCAAAGCGCCATATGCCTGCATTAATCAGACAAGTTGCAAATTCAGAGTCACTCAATTACAAATTAATAATGTTTCTCAGCATAAAGGAAAAGAAGAATCTGGCTCTATAGTTTTATTTTCCCTTCACAGCCAGTTATTACAAAATACTTTATTCACTATTAGTAAAATTAACAGAACTCTGTGAAAAAAAGAAAGTGTTTGATACATAAATTCTTTACTTAAAAGACTGCTCAGGAAAGCACTTGAATAAAAAGCAAAGCTATAACCCTCAGAAAAACCTTCAAGTCATACACAAAATACTTCATACTGCTAAAAGAAATGTTCTGTGCTGTAAGCATTTAAATATAGGCAAATGACTTAAGGAATGGTTTTGTAAAAGGCTATTTTAAATGTTCAACCTCCTAGTGTACAGTGTGTAGGTAAAAGAATATTTCCACAGATAAGTATCTGTTTAAATAATAAATACATAAAATGCATGTTTCACATGTTTACAAACTGAAGGTTTATGATATACTTAATAAAATACTACTGAGAAGTACAAGTTCTAAGGGCTTATTGCCTTTACTGTGAAAACATGCAAGGCTAAAGTCTGGCCTTAGTGAAGCCAGTGGCGAGTTAATTCTTACAAAACAGTATTATGAATATAGCTGGCGTTACATAGGCATATAAGTAGACATCCGGTTTCAGGACACTGGTGAGCTGTGTTGCATATGAAGGCAGCATGAGAAGATTTCCATGTTCATTTCCAAGAAATGAGCCACAAAACTTTTCTCGCAACTGTGAAAATACTTTTAAATTATCTGGAAATCACAAAAAGTTTTTAAATTTCCTAAATAAATTAACTTCTTGGTATAATTTAGGCAAAATCATTTAATAATAATTTGCCATGGGCCCAAAGTATAAGAAAAGGGTGAATCTTTACATAGTGCTGGTGAATGGCAGAACTGCTTCTGACTTCTGTCAGGACAGATTCGCATTACAAGGTTTTTGTTTTAAGAATGTTAGAAGACCCTGACCATTTTATTATGCAAAATTAGAATTCCACTTTGGATTATCATTGTGTAACATACACTTGTTACTAACATGCCTGGAAAGGACACTCATTAAAGAATACAGTAATGTCAGTGAAACGTTCAGTGCAGTGCAGTATTCTTTAGCTTTTCCTTACTTCCCCAAATTACCTTCAGGATGCTCGTCAAAAAGACAGATGAGCCCATAAGGATAAAAATCATGAGCCCTGTGACTCTTTGCTCCCGGATTCCAAGAAATTTTGGCTGCTCCCCTGGAGCAGAGCACTCCGATTCCAGTTTTAAGCTATTCACATGGGAAATAGAGAGGACAGTAGCTGCAACAAACCACGGCAATCCCATAATAGAGCACACTCCAAGCATGACTGCCACCATGAGTAGGTCGAGATGGTATCCACATCCTTTCTGTTAAAAAAAGTAATAACAAGAAGACATAAAATGGTGTCTGAATAGAGGAGAACACTCCTCGCAGCATTGCGAATCAACAGTTAGAGACAATTACAAGATTTGTGACTTGTAGCAAAAAATATCAGTAATTATGATTATCTAAAGGGAATTCCTGCTAGTTCACAAGAAATGCTTAATGTTATTAGACTCATTACAGTCAGAAACTAAGTGCATATATCATAACTCCACTTTACAATAGGCACCAAATACCTTTCCTGCTTATAAAAGAGTCACTAGGAAGACAATGGAAAAAGATCCATATTTTCTGTTTTAACTCAATCTCTTTTGTGGATAACAATAAGTAGAACATCCAGCCACACTGCCAACTTGCCACTGCACTAATCTTAATAGATCTTCCATCCATCATTACACAGGAGGTGGAAAAATATGTATTTTTATTCTTTTCTACAAAAAAAATTCTTTAGTTAATACTTGCAAAGTTTATGCTACAAAGAGCCATAAAACCACATAAATTCTTTTAAAGTTTTTATAAATGATAGTACTAATGCACTTTCATCTTCTCTAAGAGCAGATAGCTACAAATTAAGAGAAACTGAACTATACTCAAGCTATACATTAAACAATAAATAAATATTCATCATCAGGCACTGCTTTACTAGTTTCCCTATTCAATACTTACAAGTTGTATCATAAATGTTCACATGAGAAGTCAGCATAAAACCTTTGGGCTTGGATCATCTCTGTAGTAGTCAAATACTCTATAAATTTACCAACAGGATTATGTTGCTTTACATTTATAGTAGGGAATAAAACCCTTTGGTAAAATCTTAGGATACATTTATAAACCTGCAAGTACAACCTGTACTTGAAAATGACCAATGATCTGCATCAAGCTTGGTTGTACAGATACCTGTTACCATAGCTGAAAGGGATATTCTTTGCAATTTTAGGAAGTATCCATGACCCACACAGCTGCAAGAAGGCACTCAAGCTATCTTCCTTTAAAAAGTCAGGTAGGTAGCTATCTCCACCAAATTTTACAATATGGCAACAAATCCAGTGTCATGGTCTGATGAAACAGTGATGTTCATGCAAACAATGTGAACATGTTGAACCATAATTCTGCCTGTAAACCCATGCAAATGCCTTTTGACATAAAAAAAGTAACTAAACTAAACTTGGAAGGGTTTGCTACAGAGACTGCCAAAAGCTGAAATGTGCACTATTCAGAATTTGCTATGGGAAGTATAAAAAAAGAGGGGAAAACGAGTTGGAAGCAAACAAATCATTTCTTTCTGAAGACAACTCTTACTTCTAAAATGGGAAGCGTCTGGGTTTATGAAAATGTAAGCCACATATCAAAATGAAAATGCCATCTTATTTGCTTACATTACTTAAAAAGGGGAATTCATGTAAAGAAAACGAAAAGAATCAACTCTAGCAACCTTCCCTCACTCCCCAAAAGTGCTTTTGAGTCTTATCTCCATGGCACATCCTGACAAACTCAGAGATGTGTCAAACACAGATATTAGTTACATGCACAATGCACTCAAAGAAAGAGTTTAATTCTAAATCCTAACAGAGACACCTTTTTTTACCTTCTGACACATTTATGAGGAATGTATCTGCTAATGCATACAGAATCCGAGAGCATTTCCTCACATTCATACATGATCTGAGGAACCTGACATATGGGAAGAAAAGGAAGCATAGCAACAGGTGATGCTACACCAGACCCCAGCAAAACTAAAACGCAGCAAGACAAGGGGGCAGCCAGGAGGACCATCTGACTCCCAGATGCCAGTGCTGAAAAAACGCATTCCAAAGCTTGGCAGCAAATTCCTGCATCTGTCAAGTTAACCACATGCAATGCTATGGATTGACATGAAGAGCCAGGCTGACAAAGAGGGCAAAAAAAGAACATATCAAATGTCACAATCATCCAAGAAGAGGCAGCGCAAAGTGAAGGTTGCAAATGCATTTGCTTAAAGCAACTTGGGATTGGATTGCTGCTTATTAAAAGTATGTCAAAAAAAGCCTAAGCTTGCTGCATATACATGTACAGAAACCTGCTGCTAGATTTTGCCCAACAGTTTTTCAGAGGGGTGATGTCCCTTTTTCTCTCTCCATCTGTAGGCAACTAAAGTGCTAGAGAACAGAGCAGGAAGTTGTCCTATGTTTTAAGAACCCATTGTGCCTCTAAAGCTCACTTTTATTCTTCTCCCTTTTTTAAGACAGGAAGGGCATATTAAAAATTGGACTGGTAGAAACACAGAGGACGAAGAGAGAAGAGAAGATAATTTTGTATCACAACATAACTCCTGAATAGTTTTTCAAAATACAATCCAGTAGAACAAGTCAATACCTGAAAAGGCAATTAATATTATGGCACTTAAGGATATTATCAACTTCCAGATTCTTTTTCTTTAGGTGAATGCGTATCATACTCTATTAAAGCATAAAGGATAGCACTTTCTTGATTCAGAATCTCTGTTCTAAACTACATTCACAGAGACTTCTGTAAGGCAGAAAATGACACAGGGCACAGGTACTACATGACCAACAGAGAAAAAGCACAGTTTAGAAAGGTACTATATAGCATAAATAGATCAGCATATTCAAGAAGATGAAGGCACATTACATAACCTGGAGCAAAAAGCAATAGCAAAAATACAACTTTTGACTGAATACCTTCAGTTTGTGTTCTTTTCTATTGATAATGACAGCTGTGATCTGCTGGTCCATAAAGATAAGGATAGTGCAAAGCAGGGCTGGAATTACAGCAGCTATCACTGTCCACCAAGGATTAGGCCCCAAAGGAGTAATAAACCAGCCACGATCATCTCTGGTGGGCTATAAAAAAAGTCATGCATGACCAGTCAGAACTCTCAGAATTATTTACATTCAAACTTCACAATAATACACACAAGAACATTACTAGGATATGATTACCTTTAAAATCAATCTATGTAAGAGCACAGAAAAATGGTAAACTTTCTATGATACCAAACAGAGAAGTTATACAATAAAGTCAATACAGACTTGGTTGTACTTGATACAATAAGCCCAGATTTTGGAAGAAGATCCAGAACATTACAGAAGTCTATGACTTGGGTCATTTGAGCCATATTGGTCCTCACAGAGAAGAAACTGGGAAGCATGAAGGGGCCTGATGGGAGACCTTCACTTACATGGGCCTCTAAACAGAAAGGCTGTGTAGCACTTGGTGAAAACAAAAAATTCAGAAGAGTATCACTACTCCCTGATGATAAGAAATCTAATAAACCCGCTATAGCACAGTACTTTGTCAACATAATAATTCTTTTATCATTTATCAATTACCTTAAAAGCATTCGGAACTTGAAGTTTCGGTGATGGAATCCCAATGGCATAGTCAATTAAAACCATGGACAAAATGGTGAGAAAAACAGCAAAATCGCTGACAACAGATCGTACCTATGGTTATTGAGAGAAACAGCAATTTTAACTAAAACATTGATATGTGATTGAGGATTTCTTTTTCTTCATTGCCTTAAGCCATTTTGTGCTTACAGGTAAAATCATGCTTATTCTGATACAATTTCTAACAGCAAAGGACACGGTGTCCACTTCAGCAGCAGTTAACTGAATTTGCAATGCATACGGAATTAATACTTACACACAACTAACAACAACCTCTGAACCCCCAAACTGGCACACACCTTTGTTGGGAAGTATCGGCTAGTTTTGAACTGCTTCAGTGTGGATGACAGCGTTACTGTAGAAAAAAATAAGATGACAGACCAGAAGAGAACATCTGGAACATAAGGGCCGTGATGTCCACAGGCTCGTCCAACAAACTCTCCATGAAACTTTTTACATTCCTATCAGAGAGAAAAAAGTAGTATTGTTCTGAAAAACACCCACACTTATACTGATGGTTTCTTTCCTATTACATACCTAAATTGCAGGCAGACTTTATTACTAGGAATATTATTTTAGATATTTATTGTTCTAAAAATTAAAACTCCTAAAGTTTGTATCTACTCTGAATGGAAAACTCTCAAACCTCAAAAGAATCTCTTTTTTAACTAGTATTAAATGATGACAACACTAAGACATATCACAATGCCATTAAAAACCAAATATAATAATATTTAACCTGATTTATTTCAGACACACAATATACACTTATTTTCTGTTTGCAAGCACAGACTTGCACTTCTACGATTCTTTCCAAGAGAGGAAAGCAAAGCTCAAAAGCTACCAAGAGGAAGGCTGCTCCTGGTGCATTCTTAAGAACTGATTTTTTAACTTCACAGGCCAAGCAATCAAAGAAAAAGTTCGTAGAATGTGCAGGATTAGGCTAAAAGACGACCAATACACTTAATACCACACGGGGGCAGCACATTCCACAAATTATCTTTTTCTTTAAAATAAGCATTCTGATAAAAGGCAGCAAACCCCAAAATCTGTAACATTAATTCTGCCCAATATACTATCAAATACACAGGTACAATAGAAAACATGCCTAGAAAAACTCCAATACTATTCTTAGTTGTCTAAAATCATACTTGTTCCAAGTTAACAAGCATTAAAATCGTGAGTAGCTCTAAAAATGGGAGCTACAAGCTCTGGATTTACAATCCTTCCCAAATCCTTCCATACCTATTATTAAGCAAAAAAGAAATGCAGCACCCAGAACTAGAGATTCCAGGCAGCAATATCCTGCCAGATAAGGATTTTTCAGTAACAAATAAACTGGGTCATTGGCTCATCATACTCATGTCACAATACTGTGGCTTGACATGTTATGAGAAATATGGGCTTTGAACAAAGGCTGGCTTGATAACAACTGTTAATAGATTTGATGACTGTGAGACAAAGGAGTGCAAAACTTTTTATATTGGTATAGCAATAAACCTGGGATAAACATGATGCATTTCCGATTGATGAAATAATGGGTTCAGGTGGGGAAAAATTTCTCAGGAAATCCATAAGAAATTCTCAAGATACTGGGACATCAAATAGAAAACTTGTCCTGGCCTGAGCTAGGTCTTGATGCTGGCACAGCACAGAAATGAGAGGATTTTGCCACCATCAGTATAAAGACTTTGCTCACACTCATTTTGTCCTACAGAGGAAAAAAAAACCTGTTGATGCTACTGTTCTTTGTAAAAGAGAGTGCCAATCTGCATCTTCAAAAGCTTGAAACTTTGAAATCTGACACAAGAGGAAGAAATGAGGAGTAAAAAAGACAATGGGGGGAAACTGACCAAATATTTACAGAAAGTAGGTCTAATCTTTATCTGAAATTCTCCAGAATGGGACAATTGAAGTTTTCTGACGATGCTTACAAGACGAAAATACACAAAAGTACGAAAAATTTCAGTTCTTTCTTTGACAACTATAGGGGCTCATGGGAAAAGCCAGTCAGTTATACAGCTACACGTGTAAACTGAAGTTCCAGTAATAAGCTTTTACAGAAGTTTTACAGGGTTTTATATAATGCAGCCGGTCTTTTACATTTATAGTTAAAACAAAATCTGTTATTTTAGATTTCCTCAGATGCAAATGTACTCTGAAAAACACTGTCAGAGATCTGAGAAAGTGAGAGGAGGAGTCTGCCCCTGCACAGATGCTCTTAGAGTGTGCTGCAATTTTGAGAATATTCATTCTGGACTGCTGGAATCTCTCAGGCCAGCAGTTCTCAACTTTCTCTCTGCTGTTGCCACACCAACAGAGTTGAGGAGCAGCCCTTGTTATCAACACAGAGCAGCCATGGAAGGCTCCCCTTGCTTAACTTCTGATTGGAGGACACCAGTTTTTCTGCATTCCTACCTTTGCAAGAAAAAAAAGTATGTGATGGAGACAGTCCACTGGACTGGCTTGTAAGTGTTTCATTTGGTTATGTCTACAATGAGGTTAATACAGATGTATTTTTGCAAGAAGACTTCAATTTGGTGTCTTTTGCACTCAACCCCCTTTGGCTGTGTAATGAAATGATACATCTGTGAGGGAAAAAATCAATACAGTATTTTAATCAGGTTGTATATATTGCTTTAAGGAAGGCAAACCTGAAGTAACAAAACTTTTAAACCTAGAATGAACGATTTTGGAACAAGGTGCATATCCATGCAAGCACCCCAAACTGTCTGTAGCTTGGTTCTTCCCCACCCCCCCAGTTGCCCCCCCCCAAAAAAAAAAAC
>JAOEHY010037630.1:2497-25605 GCA_025447955.1 Psilopsiagon aurifrons | reverse complement strand
CCGGGCAGGCGGCCTAGCGGGCCCCGGGCTGGGCCCACCCCGGGGGCCGGGCAGGGCGGGCCGGCAGGCGGTGCCGGGTGGGGGAGCCGGGGGGAGGTGTCTCGCAGGAGGTTATGATTAACGTATCACAACCCACGCCAGGGACGCGCTTTGACCGTTCACAGACCAAGCCCCATCACATGCAGAAGTGCTTTGGAGGTGAAGGGCTGCTCATCTCCCGCTCTCCTCCGATGCAGCCAGACCCCTGCCCATGGCTGGAACTACAGCCAGCACTGGGCAAGAGAAGGGTGATCTCCCACACGCTACCTCTGCACCTCTCTTCCAAGAGTTTTGTGCAGGACAGAAGCCTGCTCCAGACTTCACCTCTCCCGGTTTTGACAATGTGGGCAGTCAGGAGCCTTCCCCTAAAGCCTCTCTCAGCTTTCCTGTTTGGGCCATTGTTTTCCATGCAAAGTTTGCACTGGAATCAAAAGTTTGTACCAGTGAAAGATGTTATGGGAGAAGGTCTTTGCAGAGACTTTCCTTTCAAGCCTGGAGTTCCCTCAAAGCAATAGATCTGCTGAGCAGTATTAGAAAGCACAGAGGCTGCCCCTGCTTAGCTGTAGGCAGCCTGATTCCCCTGGGGAGGAAAACTTTTCGCTCAGTCTCCTGTGACAACTCCTCTATGGGCTTCATCCCCTTCTCTGGGCTGCTAAGCATCTGCTGCGTTCCAAATGCACTGACAAGAGAGGGATGGAGAGGAAGGAAAGGAGCCTTGCACGTTCCACATTTCCCTTCCAGAAGCCTGTGAAGCTTCATTAAACATTAGGCCAGTTACTTTGTTTCTATGGAAACAAAATTATTACTAATATATTATTTTAAAAACAGACACACGATTGACACTCCAAATATAGAATTTTAATACCGTTTGGTGCCTGCCTCGTCTCTTCCGGCAGAGCGGATGCGAGGGTGGAATTCACAAAGGGACTGGACTGGCGAGGGTGCCAAGTGGTGATGGCAGCGGAGGGTGTGTTTATAACCTGAGAGCAGGCACAGGCTGGCTGTTCATCCGTCCATCTCGCTCTTCTGCAGTCTGTGTCCCACTTCTTCTTCCCCCACCAGCGTGGGCTGCCATGTTCCTGCCTGCTGGCGAGAAGGATGAGAATGCAAATCAGTGATCAGGTCCCAGGACAAAGGGAACACTTGAAGTTTCAGTTAAAAATCGTGATGGCACTGAATGTTTTTGATGCTGTCTCTCATAGTTTGGGATCCTGGAAGGTCTGTGGCTCGCTGGCCTCAAGGGTCCGTTCACACAGTGCCTGCTCTCCATCCTGCAGCTGCAAGGCTTCACTGCAAGCCAAGGAGCAGCGCCGTGGCCGGTCGGCGTTCTCCTCCTCTCTGCTGCCAAGGGAGAGGCGGCGATCGCGGCGCGATGAGAGCGGGAGACGGGAGTGCCGTGGGCTGCAGGCTGGGGAGGGCTGTGGAGTCTCGTCAATGAATGTGGTGATCTCATCTCGGAAGAAGCAGGCGCTGGAGCCCCGGGGCACCAGGCCCCCCTCCAAAAACTGCCGTAGGGTTGTCAGCTCATCTTCTGGGGGCCGCTGGCGGTGCTGGTAGTCATGCAGCTGAGGAGGCAAGAAGATGGGGCCGCCGGGTTTGCGGGGAGTGGGAATGCGAATATCATCAGATGAAGACCACTTGTGTAGGAAGGATGGAGCAGAGCGGTGGGAGGAGAAGATGTTAGTCTCATCATGTGACATTCTCCGAGAGAGGGGGACCTGGAAAACAGAGAAGGAGGCAGGTGATAGAAAACTTGAAGAGGCAGAATGGGAAGGGAGTAGCTGACGCTTTCTCAGCGGAGTCAAAAGGACACAAAGGCGTGGGAGACTGACAGAGAAGGAAGTGGGTTGCGGGGCTGCCCCTGACAGCTCTCAGCTCACCTGCAGGTAGTGCACCTTGTCCTGGGGCAACAACATGTGGTGCATGGGTAGCAGCTTGATGTCCCGGGAGTCCCGCTTCACAGCTGTAGCGCCGTTCGCATCAAACCTCACTTTGCAGATCCTGCCGTCGCCGTAGTCATCACACACACCATCTGTTGGCAAAGACGAGAACAGCAGTCAACGCTTTTCAGCCAGAAGAGTGTTACCGGAACATCCCGAAGCCATCCTAACCCTTGTCTGACTCCTGCTGCCCTACCTGCAGCCCGTAGGGCTCACCTGTGAACAAGGACCTCATCTTTCTGCTTACAGCAGCATTACAGCACCTAGAGGTTGCCCTGTTTCTTCTGTCTTGCTTTTGAATTGCTCACTGCTAGAACTTGGACCTTTGGATCAGTGAGCTGGCCAAGGGCCCAGCACATCACTTTTGTTGTGGTTTGGCAGCTGTATGCATGGTCTATACTTTGGCATCTACTGTTGCACTAGTTTTTCCTGGATGCTAGTGAGTCCTAAGGCAGCAAGTGAGTGGCAGAGCCTTCTCCAGAACAGATTATCTCATGGTTGCCAACCCTAAGCTGTAACATGTCCTAGCGACCCACAGCACCACTCCGGGTGCAGTCAGGTCCTTTTCACAAGGCAAACCCCTCTTTCCTCTGTAGTCTTTTAGGGAGGGGGCTAGTGAAGAAAGGTGACTGTGGGATGGTGAGGTGCTTACCATCATCTCCATCTTCCTCAGACATAATGGCCACACATTGCTCCCACACGGTGCGGAGATCTGCCCGGTAGCGCTCACAGGACCAGATGAAGGAGGGGAGCAGCAGGGTCTGCACCATGGAGCACCAGAGCACAGCCAGGACCATCCAGGTTGGGGCCGTATCGTAGCGCAGGCTAAAAAAGCTCACAACCTTCGAGGTAAGAGAGAGAAACAACACTGAGAAAGAAGACAGAAGTGGGGATCAAGGGAGAACGATATCAGGAGTCAATCTGTAGTAGAACGTAATCTATCTGTAAAAGATTTGTTAAGTAATTACCCCATTCCTGTGGTGTTGCCCCAGCTCTGCTGGATCATATTCCAAGCTGTCAGATTTCTAATCCGAGACCTGTTTTTTGTATCCTTTTTTTCCCTGTGCTCATTATAAACTCGAGCTAAATAGGTGCTAACAGAGGACACAGCCACTGGAAAAAAGAAAGCAAAGCTGTGACTAAGCCTCTGTTCTCCTAATGGTTCCCTTTGAGAACTTCCCCAGCTCTCCAGTTTTGCAGAGAATCAACCAGCCAGCCAAAACCTGAATGCTGACTCTGACTATACAAGCAGAAAGCAGAAGAAAACTGGCTGCAACAGCTCTTAAAGCTGAGGTATCAGTTCTCCAGAAGCAAATGGGAGAAACAGAAATCTCATTGTTTTTAGAGCTAGATCCCCCTGTAAGTTTGCAGAATAATTTCCTCCCCTTCTGACTGCTTGAAACTTTCACAGTGGTTTTAGCTCTGTGTGTGTGTATTCCTCAGCCTTCAGCTTGTCTTACAAAAATACTGCTGCAGAATGATGAGAGAATTACTGCAATCTTTCGGACCGGCCCCCAGAATAACACAGATTCGGCAACACCGTGGCTGGCTGGTGGACAGAAACCTCTTTTTCTCTGAAACCTGAGAGAAATGGAAATCTAGTTAAACTGCAGACTCCGAAGGGGAAGGGAGAACTCGCTGCTTACCAAGATAGGCACCCCAGTGAGCGTGTCGTACAGGAAGACAATAGCGCTGATGAGGTTGGTCATCTGCAAAGAGGTCTTTGCTGACTCGGAGCCATCCAGTGAAGACCTCCTTTTGCCACGTACATCCTCCACTACAATGGCTGGCACATTGAAAGTGGTGTGTGCTGATGAAGAGCAGGATGATGCCTCCTCTGCCCTCTGATGGCGGCACTGCCGACGTCTTCTGTGTGCCCACAGGGTCTGGTAGAAAGTGATACCCACACACACCAAGCCCATGACGATTCCTCCAAGCAGAAGGAGGCTAAAGCAGACACCGAAGCCCAGCCCTATTTTGCTGACAATAAACTGGCAGCCACGGGCATAGTAGCGCTCGCCATTGTTGTGCCAGCCGATGGAGGGCAGGGTGGAGAGGATGAAGGATACCATCCAGATACCCATGACGGCATGCAGAGCCTGCTTCTTGGCATTGCTCAGCCGGTAGTTGACTGGCCACCTCACCATCCACATGCGGTGGTAGGAAAGGGAGGCCACGGTGAAGCAGGTGGCCAGTGCCAGAGTGTAGTATGTGGAGACGAAGACCTTGCAGATGCTTTCGTTCCAGTCGTAGTCGGAGGACTCGCGGCGCAGCTGCACCACAGCATAGGTGGTGAGGGGTACTGCTGCCATAAGGATGTGGGTCCCAGCAAGGAAGCATAGCAGCAGCTCCAGGGGCTTGTGTTTCTGTTGCTTGGCTGTGATGCTGAGGATAATCCAAGAGTTGGCCAACAGGGCTAACATCCCACATGCCAGCCACCACAGAGAGTTGTTGTGCAAGGTGGACTCTGATTCAGAGTCCCCCATGCTGCCACCCCTGCTAGGCTGCACCCGGTCCCTGCCGCTGGGGTTCTGTAAGAGGGAGAGTGGGACTCCGCACTGGGGGAGCCACGTCCCTCCTCATCTGCTGCTGTGATGCGAGGTGTATGCACGCTGGTGGGGTTCCTCAAGGCATTGCCACCAGGTAGTAGGCAGAACAGGCGTCAACTCTGTCTCACTTTCAGTCCTCCCTTTGCCTTCTATTTGATTAAATTTCTTTCCCTTGTTCTAACTTTTTCCCCTGTTCTCCTCCTTTTTCTTTCTTCCACCTTTCTCTCTCTTTCTCATGAACTCTTGCCAGTGCTTCTCCCCTCACTCGCTTGGGCTCACTTTTTTTTTTCCTCCCCATCTATTTCATCCCCCTTCTCCACTCTTCCCCCAAAGAAAAGGCTCTCCTTACTTCCATGTGCCCACCAGGGACCTTCTGTCTCAGGGACTACCTTCTGCTGGGACTGGTGAAGGCCACACGCAAACAGGGAGACTCCAAACAGTTTGGTAGTAGCAAGTGGCTGCTGCCCAGTGTCCTAGTGGATGAGGAGCTAGGTAAGCGTTTCAGAGATGACAGGAGGCAGGACAAAGGTCCTGTGCAAATGGTGAGGGCGGTTCATACACCGTGTGTAATTCTCCTCACCAAATGCCACGCTTGTGACCAGAGAGAGGTTTCTTGCCAAGGCTGTGAGAGAACTATCAACAGACAGTGAAGGGTGAGGAACAAAATCCACAGGGCTCCCTATCCAAGACCTCACAGCACCCTCACTACATTGTCCTTTCTGCTGTCCTCCAGGGCTCAGCCTGCTCTTTAAGCTTCCCTGCACAGCACAGAGCAGAGCTGGCAAACAATAAAGAGATGGCGGGGAGGGGAAGATCCTTTTCAAAGGTTCCCTTGGAGATTCAGGGCACGAGGTTCACTGTAGAAGAGAGGAAAGAGAAAAAGTAATCTAAGATAATTCGGTCTCCTCAGATCACTCTTTCTCCTTGCCCACACAAACACTTTGTCGTGATTTAGGCTGTGCAGAATGCTCCCTGTGTCTTTCAGGGAGCAGAAAAGCCAGTTTTGCACCAGTCCCTCCATACCTCAGGCTGTACTCTGTCCCCCAACAATTCCCTCCAATGCTGTTGAGACACACTCTGCTCCCCGCCCTTCCAGTCTCCAGCTCCCCACGCAGAGCATTACTAGTGCCATTTCTGCCATGCCCGATTTGCATCGCTCTGTGCCATTCTGGTCCTGCCTTCCCTCTGCTCCTGCCAGACAGATCCACCAGTCTTTGGACCTCAGCTTTTCTCCACCAGTGCTTTGGATTTAGCCTGTCATCCCATCCTGTCCCATCCATGGGTGCGTGCCACCATGCAGTCTTGAAGCACAGTCTTTCGTACACACACACCTCACCCACCTAGCGCATTTCTGCTTGAGCAGCTCTGGTCTCCAGACACCCCATGGTTAGAAACCCATTGAATGAGACTGCTAACCTAGTCCTGAGACCACTCACCTTTGCCAGTGACCCCTGGTCCTATCAGCACAGACCCCCTTCTCCTGTCTTCATCGAGAGGGGACATCCAAGCAGTATATTCCAGGAAGGGATAGGCCTGCTCTGTGCCTTGACCAGAGCAGATGTAAACTTAATCTGTCTGTGGATAGACCAGTGGGCTCCCAGCCCGGGCTAGTGGCTCCATTCCCACTCTCCCGTTCCCTCTGCTCCTCTGTATTTTCTCACCCTCCCTGTAACCACCTGAGGCTTTTCCTCCTTTCCTGCCCACTTGGAGCAGTTTGCCATGAGTGGATTTGTGATGCCCTTTGCTCTGCCCCAGTTCATCTTTTTTCCCCCCAATGCCATCACTCTTGCAGTGAGGCCTGTGGCCTCTGGAGACAGCTACGAAGCTAGCCAGCCCAGCTAATCCCAGGGGAAGGATTTTCCCTGCAGCATCTCCTTCTGCTGCCCTTCCCACCCAGCTTGTTCTGGTGGCCCACGCTGTTCCCTCGATGAGACAGGAACCTCCCGCCTCTGCTGGCTTTGGGGCCCAATTCTGCTCCAAGCTGCGGTTCTCCCGCTCCCAGCGACGGGAGAGCCTCTGAGCTGATGCAGAAAGGCCAGGTCAGCGAAACCCATCCTCGCCCGGTCCCGCTTCCCGGCCGGAGACCCCCCTTCATCCCACCGCGCATCCCACCCGCAGGGCGAGGGGAGCCTCCTGGGGCTGGTGACTCAGGGGAAGGCGAGGGCGGGGGTCCAGCGGGAAGGTGACCCACAATAACTGCACGGAAGAGTGGAGAGCCCCGGGGGGCGGGGGGATGCGGCCGGCCCAGGGCCGAGGTGCGGCGCTGCCCCCGCCGACCCCTCCCTTTGCCAGTCACCGGCAGCCCTTCCCCGGCGGCCGGAGGGGCGGCGGGGGGCTCGGGCCGGGCCGGGCGGCGGTGTGGCAGAGCCAATGGCCACGGACGGCCTTTCTCTTCCCCAGGGCCGAGAACGGCGCCGGGGTTGGACATTGGAACGCGGGGGAGCGGTGTGAGCCTCCTGGGCCCCCCGCCCCGTGTCCGTGCAGGCGGAGGCACCGACCCCCGGTGGTGTGTGTTTTGTGTTGCCGTTGCAGGCACAAAGCGATGAAGAACTGGGGCGTTATCGGCGGGGTGGCCGCGGCGCTGGCCGCGGGGATGTACGTGCTGTGGGGGCCCATCACCGAGAGGAAGAGGCGCCGGAGAGGTAGGAGGGCAGGGGCCGAGCCCCGGCACCGCGGCGTGCTCGGGGCTGGAGGACGCTCCTGGTTCATAGCGTTACCTCCTGGAGGGGATTTTATCGTGAGAGCGTGTGCTGTGCTCACTGCCCTGTTTGGAAGTGCAGCCGGTTTCAAACACGGGTACTGAGCAGAGGAGTTTTGTTACTTATGCGCTGTATTAACTGTGCCGATTGGCGTTTCTCATAGGGTCATAGACCGGTTTGGGTTGGAAGGGGCCTTACAGCTCTTCCAGCTCCAACCCCTGCCACGGGCAGGGACCCCTTCCACTGGAGCAGTTTGCTCCAAGCCCCTGTGTCCAACCTTGAGCACTGCCAGGGATGGGGCAGCCACAGCTTTTCTGGGACCCTGTGCCAGCGCCTCAGCATCCTCACAGGGAAGAGCTTCTGCCTAAGAGCTCATCTCCATCTCCCGTCCTTCAGTCTAAGGCCATGTCCTATCCCTACTCTTAACGCCTTCCCAAACCTTGACTCACTAGACATGTTTTCCTGCCTTGTGACAAGCTGCAGATAACACACTATTTGGCGTTTGGGAATGCAAACCAGCCATGGCCTTACAGAACATGAGCACAAGGGAAGCGAAGGTCTCGTGCTGAGCACTTGCAAACAGATATTTCTTATCAGTCCCTGGCAGCCCAGGAGATTAGATCACAAACTGCTGATCTGGACCAAGAGAAAGCTGCACCCAACTGGGCAGAGGCTGCAATGGGGCAGCCCTGACCCTGTGGGCTCCTGTAAACTTGCACAGTGGGGGCCTCCTACATATATTTTGTAAGCCAGAATGCTGTAGTTCTATGGTAACTTGCAGATAATGCTGAGCCTTAGTGCTGCTGAGAGGAATCTATTCCTACCAGGAAAAAAAGGGTATTTTTCCAGGAAAATGTGGATCCGACACTGGTGTCAAGGATATAAACACATTAGTGCAGTGTCATTAACACCAGGGCCTTCTGGTTTCCTTGTGTCCAAGTACTAACTAAACTGAGGTAATTTCACCTTAATGTGATTTTAATACCTATCACAGCACCTACTACTGGAAGATAGCCCCTTTTCCAGAGACTTCATGGTGTTAACTCCCTCACTTCTGTTTGTAGGGCTTGTACCTGGCCTCCTGAACTTGGGGAACACGTGTTTCATGAACTCTTTGCTGCAAGGCTTATCTTCCTGCCCATCTTTCATCAAGTGGCTGGAGGAGTTCACAGCACAATACAAGACAGAGCAGAGCCAGTCCACTGAGCACCATTACCTGTCAGTCACACTGCTGCGTCTCCTAAGAGGTACTGCAGGATGTGATAAACTAAGAAGGAAATATTAAGCCTAAATGTTGTCGTTCCTCACCTCCTTTCCTAAAGCAAGGCAGCTCCTGTGGCCTTGTGTTCTGGTTTTAATTTGATTCTAATTTAAACACTGAACTCAATGGAAAAGCAGCTACCCCAGCACTGTGCACATTGCTCTGGAGAAGCTGTTTGCCAGCAGGTTGAATAAATGGAGGTAGAGGGCAACAGGGGTGCTCCAAATGTGGTCATGGAACCCAGTGCCACAGGCTTTAACGTATTGGCTCTTCAGAGTATTAAGGGTTAAACCAGTATGCCTATGGACTCAGCATAATTAAATAGGAAAATATCACCGTCAGATGGACACTCAGAATTCTCTATAAAAAAATGCATTATAAAATAATTTAAGCATTTCTTCCCAAGCTTGCTGTTTTACCAAAAATATGGACTGTTAAATTAGATGCTTTGTATGATCTTGGATAAAAATGCTAAATCGAGGCCCCATAGCCTGTGTCAGACCTGTCCCTGTGCTGAATTCATGGACCAGCTACCTCCTGTTTAAGCACACCAAATGTAGAAGGAATCCATTGTCTCACCCTGGCTTTCCTCACAGGGTCTTGTTTTAAACTTCATTGGGAGTATTCCTGTCTTGGGATGTTGTTCATACTAAAATGGGGCCGGTTAAGTGTGTACATTTAACTGCTGGAAGGAAGATGGGGCATGTAAAGGTTTCTGGGCTGCATAAAGTACCATTTTTTACCTAATCCACCAGGAAAAATTCGTCTTTCTGGACAGTGTTTCTATTATTATATTATAGTTGAGAAACCGTTCACTTTGCGTAAGTGTTAGCTGAGGGGAACATTATGAGGGCAGTCAGCCTGAGTCAGATGGGAATGGTCATGAATCACGTTAGTTTGATGGTCATCGTCTACCTGCCCTACGAATAACTCTCCTGTCATCAATTGTATGATGCAGAAGTTAACATACAGTCTAAATGAAAGGTTTGTGTTGCAACTGTTCTTTGTGGCTCTTGCTGACATTTCAAATGCACTGTCTGCAGCTTTATCCTGTCAAGAGGCAACAGAAGACAATGTTCTGGATGCAAGCTGCCTCTTAGAAGTTCTGAGAATGTACAGGTGGCAGATCTCATCATTCGAAGAGCAGGTGAGTACAGAACTCATGTTAGACTGCCTGCTGCCCACCTCTGTGCTCAGATCTGGGCTGAAAGTTGAAGCTGTGGTACTAACAGCCCCGAGTGTCAGATCTGAACCTTTGCTGTGGTGAAGTTTGCAGATGCACAAATAATCACTACTAATACATGAGGTGGGCTCTAAGCAGTAGTTTTTCCTTTAATTTCCTACTCTAGTAGTTGTTTGTCAGTACTCCTTGGGGTATGTTTTGCTATCTTTTGGTTCTGCTTCCTCTAAGTCTTATGCCTCTATTTAATAGGATGCTCATGAACTGTTTCATGTCCTTACCTCTTCACTAGAAGACGAACGGGATCGTCAGCCCCGTGTGACACATTTGTTTGATGTGCACTCGCTGGAGGTGATGTCTTCTATCAGGAGTCTCATAGGCTGCCTACATCCCTAAGTGTGTCAAGGATAAAGTGTCTGTTTAGAAATAGAAGATATTTCATTATGTTTACAAAGCTGTTCTTTAGTGCTGTGATAGAAATGAATCAACAGGGCAGAGAATCTAAAGCATGAAAAATGGTTTCCATAAGGGAATTTACACTGAATTTACAGTGATCTGTTTTACGAGGGCTTTTGCATCCCTAAATGCCATTGAATATAGGGATTGAAATACAGCCGTGGAACAGCAGTCCATCTAAGCACTCTTATCTGTAAGAGTTGACCCATGAAAGAGGTTTGAAAACTGCAAAATGGACATTTATGGAATAGTCCACTTGGAGGTGAAATTTATCTCAACCTCCAGGTTAGTGGTAAACTTCATGCAGATGGAGAGTTTCTATCACTTTTTGTCTAAAATAGATACAACAGGGTTATAAAATCGGCTTTATTTTATACTCCAAGACAGAGAATTCTGTAGCTTAAGTATTCACTTCACTAGAATTGTTCTTTTTGTCAATTACAAGTTTGCTGCGTACCTGGTTTTCTGGCCTTCATCAAACATAAAGAGACACTAAGTCCCCACAATAGTTGCAATGGCAGAGAAGTGTATTAGGAATGAAATAAGAACATATTTAATACTCAGTGCTTTCTAAGGTAGGGTTAATGAAATCTTTTATCTTCCTCTGTAGCAGCCAGAAATAACCCAAAAGCAAATAAGCTGCAGAACAAGAGGTATGCCTTTTTCCATTCTGACATGTGAATATTCATAGTGTAGTCACTGTGTTTATTAAGGGGTTAATACTGATTGATCTTTGTCTGTATTGGACTGAAATACATCTCTTTGGCTATTAAAACCCCATTAATTATGTGTCAGTGGGTCAGAACGTGTTTTAGAGCAGTTACTTTTATTACAGTGGACCAAAAATGTAGAATTACAGCAATGAACACAAGATGTATTGAAAATAAAAGGAGAATTTCAACTTTGTGTTTCAGGATCTCTTCCCCTTGTGTCAAATCACTGGAAAGCTCCACATCCTTTTCATGGAAGGCTCACCAGCAACATGGTTTGCAAACACTGTGAACACCAGGTATGAGAGCGTGCGTCTGGTAACAGGTGTGTGTGAGAAAGGATGGTTCTGAAACCACCATCCCCAGTTTCTGACATCGTTGGTTTCAGCACCAAAGATTTGGAGGACTGACAGCTCAGGCTGTTACTTTTTCAGGTACTTATGGTGTTGGTGGTGAACAAGAATGTATCATTAAATATACTGAAGAACACTGTGTGATCCATTCTGGGGGGATAACAGCTGTCTTAGCAGACAGAGTAATAGCTGAATATTGAGTGTTCAGTCCCACAGCTACCACGTACTGAAAATCCACTCACGTGGGTAGTGCTTTAGGACTCGCTAGCCGTTCCACATGCAGCGTTGAGGTGGCACATGCAAAGCCAGATTCAGTTGCAGTCCACTTATCCAGAGGAAGGAGGTGAAGGTAACCTGGGTAAAATAAAAAAACAGAAAGTAAATCTCATTTGGAGAACAAACTGTAAGAGAAAGGTTTGTACGTCTCAAAGCCTTGCAAACAAGGGGCAGGAGAGGCGAAGTTGCACCTTTGATACTTGGAACATGGAGGGTTTGACCTCACTCCACTGACCATCATGGACAGCAGAGCTGTGTGTTCAGCTTGTGTGAGGCTGGCGTGTTTTGGGGTTGTTTTATTTGGATTATCCTAAACTTTAGCTCACTGGATGTGTGAAATGTTTCCGTGCAGAGTCCTGTGAGGTATGATACCTTTGACAGTCTCTCACTGAGCATTCCAGCAGCTGTGTGGGTATGTATCTCTCCCTGACCACAAGCCAGTCTGCCTATTGCCTTGTTGTCACAGCGTTAGCCTCATTAGTCCCTTTTTAAGGTGCTCCAGCCTAAGTGTAAATGAGAAGCTACAGTTTATTTACTTGCCTTTTTAGAAACACTCGTGTTTTGCTAATACACAAACTGATCACTAACATGTTGGTGTACCAGTGAGAACAAGCATGACTTTGTTGACACCAGCAGAGTTTTCTGTCTCTCCTGGTGGGGTATTCACTTCTTTCTGTGTGATTTGAACAGACCAGATCATATCCTGAGGGCTGTTTCTGGCAGTCCTGGCAGGTGACCTTCAGATGCTTTGTCTCTGTGGTGATAGCACACAAGTTACCCAATGCAGGCTTTTGGTTGAGTGATTTCAACTGAAATTGTTTCTGTTTCTTTTTGGCTTTCTGAAAAACAGCGAGTGGCAAAACACTGTAGATGTAGGGTGACTCAGCAACTGTTCTTATCCACAGGCTGGAATGTTTTCTGTGTTTAATCCAGACCAAAGAGTAATCCCCATAGTTACATTATCAGTGTTCTACACTCCAACCCATTCAGTCAGTTTTCTCAAGAAGTAAGTGTGCAATTCTGTAGTTTCTATGGAAGAAATGAGGAAAACTCCTTTCACAATAGTGAGTTTCATGCACCCTCAACCTACTCCATGTAACTGTGGTTTTCATTTGTACTAAGGGTCGCCCCATGACGCTGGACCACTGCCTCCACCATTTCATCTCCTCTGAATCTGTGAAGGATGTTGTGTGTGACAACTGCACTAAAGTATGTCCTCTTCATTTAAGTAACCGTCTAGTTCAGTTGGAAGCTGCTGACAGAGTTAAAGTTTCAGTGTCCTACTCCTTTCTTCATGACTGTCGGAAAGCTGCTAGCCTGCCTGGGATTTCTTCTATATAAGATGGAGTTCTTAGCTCATAGAGTACTTTGAAGCTTTATTTATTACTAATGTTACCAAACTGACAAGTATTTGATTCTGTACTTACCAGGTATTCTTTAGATAATATCTGGGATAATTTTTTGGTCTGGTATTTAAGCAGTTGCCCCTAGTCTGATGACAGCATAGGGCCAGAGTGGCTCATTAGAAAGCCAACAGCAATGGCATGTGACTACACACAAACCTGGGCACTGGACTTGTTCTGTAAATGCTCCTTTTGGCTTGATTTTGGCTTGCAGTTCTGATCCATTAGGACAGGCCAACTATTCTTAAAGTTCCTAGAAAACTGTAGGTGTTTTAATGCACCAAGCATAGTTCTAGATAGAGAAATGCTTTTGTCTGCAGTGTGCAGACCTGCACTATTATGTGTAATCAAACACGGCAGGTAATCAAATGGCTTTATTCTTCTTTTGATTTCAGATTCAGGCAGAAGGGATTCTGAATGGACAGAACATAGAAAACCAGAGAACAACATTTGTTAAGCAATTAAAGTTAGGAAAGGTGAGGCAAGCTAACCCTCCAGATCTATTTTAAATCCCACTATACAGCAATTTCTTTCTTTCATCTCTTTCCTTGATGTCCATTTTCATCCTCAGTGCCATCAACAGTAATATGTACTTATCGACAGAGTTTAACCCTGGTATGACTTTGAGTGTCAGACATTTGTAACTCCCTGGCCTTTCTTCCTGGTACTCTTTGTGCAAAGCCATTACTTACTGAGTATTGGCAATGTCTTACAATTCACTCCAACAAACTGGAGTGAACATTTCTAGTAGCACATCAGGGAAGAGCTCAGTGATGCACTTCCTTCTCCATGAGACTCACCAGTTCCTTTAGCATGCTTTTAACTTGCACAGCAGTTTCTTTTCATTGAAAATGGGATTTTGACTCTCCTTTTCTCTGGAATATTGCTGAAGCTCCCTCAGTGTTTGTGTATCCATCTGCAAAGACTGAGCTGGTCAAACCAAGGCACTCCTCTGAAGCGTCATGAGCACGTGCAGTTCAATGAGTTCCTCATCATGGACATCTACAAATACCACGTTCCTGTTCACAAGTCCAGCCAGACTGAGCTGAATCAGAAGAACTCTGAAGAGACAGCACCTAGAACAAAGGATGGGATAGCAGTGAAACCTGCAGGTACTGCGAAAGAAAACAGATCAGGTATTTCTGCATTTCAGTGATAAACCATTCTCATCTACAGAATGACTGCAAAAGCAGTATCTTTATTTCGAGCTGTGCAAAGAGGACAGATAGAAACCCCTTTTCCAGCAAGCTCCAAGTTTACAGTTCTCTTTTGAGAATGTAATTTGAGCCTTTTAAAGATTAAACCTTACAAACACACAAGAATTCTCAGATAGCACAGAACAGGATTTATGACCAAAGGATGAGGGAATGTTGAATGGGGAAGTTCCTAGGGACTTGTTAGCGATCTCTTCTAAGGCTTCAGGACAAGCAGAAGAAGATGCGGGATTGTGGTATGTCATGAATTAAAGTAGATAAATTGCCTTTGTATTCTGTGATATGTTGCAGGAACAGAAGCACCTGCAATTATTAGCAGTACTAATAGTAGCATTTAAGTTACTGTCTCCTTTCTCCTGCAGTTGCTGAACAGCCATCAGGCACTAAACCAAACTTTGTGAATGGTGCCTGCCCCTCTTCATTTTTAATGTCTTCGGGACCTTTTCCACTTGCTGCATTCCCAGAGTGCAGGTAAGTTAGAGTTGTATCTTATTGTGTAACTTTTGTCCCTTCCAATCATAGCCGCCTTTATTCTGAGGCTGCACAGTACCGAATGTCACATTACCCCAGCTTCTGTGTGGAAGTACTTGCTTTCCTCTTGGCTGATTTTTGGTGTTTCTCTTTGGCTTCATTTCTCCATGGCAGCAGAATCTGCTGCAAGCAGAACTCAAAGTCTCCTTTCTCTGCTTGCAGTAAACCATGGGTTACCTGCTGCAATTTTACCTTTTTGGTTAAAAGCACATTTTTCTATAATAGCTTTTCTGTCCAATAACAGTGCTTCAAGAACGGACTGGTGGCACTTGGGTAGGTTGGATGGCGCATGCTGTTGCAAATGATGCCGTACAGACAACAGTAACCCTCTGTTACATACGCTCATAAAATAAATGTTTTTCTTGGGAATAGAAGACAGCACTGCAGTGGATACTTGCTGTACAGAAAAGTAATTGCAAGACAGTATGTCTCTTAGAGCATCTTTTTGCTCTGCGAAGAAAGTGCAGCTGAAGTCAAAGCAACAGGGGCTGCTTCTGCTCCAGGAGTGATGCTGACCTTTTCCTGTTTGTGTCCTTCAGCTCCCCCGTGTACCTTTACCGCCTGATGGCAGTGGTGGTTCACCACGGCGACATGCACTCCGGACACTTCGTGACCTACCGCCGCTCCCCGCCTTCCCCCCGCAGCCCCTTGGCTGTCAGCAGCCAGTGGCTGTGGATCTCAGACGACACCGTCCGCAAAGCCAGCCTGCAGGAGGTGCTCTCTTGCAGTGCCTACCTGCTGTTCTACGAGCGTGTTCACCCCAGGGTACAGCACCAGAGCCTGGAGTCAAAGGCTGAAGAGTGATGAAGAGAGCACAAGAAGGACAAAACCTGAGGGTATCTACGTGGCACCTCCTGTCTGTTATGCAAATAACCCACCACAGGCCCTTTAACCTTCCCCTCCTCTATGGCAAAGGCTGGCTCCTGCTGGGAGTTGTGTTTGTACCAAAGTTGGTCTGCTGATGTTATGCAGCCCGGAGCAGAGCTGTATTAAAGGAGTATTTATTCTGTTAGGTAGTAACTTTGCCAACATCACAGCTCTGAAACAGACACTGCAAACAGACTTCCCAAGGCTGTGTTCCATACTCTGACATACTGTATGTTTTCATAGGGAGATGCTTAATCCTACACATTTCACTGCAGCTTTTCTGAACAGGGCAGCCCCAGGAGTGGTTGATGGGAAGCTTCTGCTATCAAAGGCAGTGACTTAAGAAACAAAGTGCCTTGAGCCTATGTGAAGAGCTACATCACCATTGTCTGAGTCCACTGCGTGTGTTGTGTTCTGCTAAGTGTCTTGAGATGGTGGGATGAATCGCTAATGGGATCAGATCTCGACATCCTGGCTAATTGGCAAAGTAAGACAGCTCTACAGAACATGCATGATCCAAACCCCAACTTCCCTGTTCACACCACCTTCCTGATATTTTAGTTCTTCAGATATCACAGAAGTACTTCTGCTGATGCAAAGTGCAGTTTCCTTTTTCCAGGAGAAAATATAAGGGGTGTGAATCTATTTTAGCTGAGGCCCTGATTTGTTCTGTCTCTGGAATGTGATTGAGCTCAAGAGACAGGAGCATTTGCTGGTGACCATTTCCTTGTCACTCTGAAACTGTTGAGTACAGTTGCTTGTAGTATCGACTACAACTTTTAATGCTGTGATGTCAAGGCTGCTGTAATTCGTGTTCTAGACTTGCCCTTCCTATTTTAATGCTGAAACCTGCCATTTCTCATAGACCATTCAGATCTGTGCTGTCTGCCTTGCTGTTGAGCTTGTGCTGGCTGTGACTGTGAGCTGAGAGGCCCCTTGGGAAGTTAGAGATTGCAGGACTGAATCGGGACTGGGGGGGTGTTCACTTGCCTGGGGAAGTCATACAGCAGCCTGAAGAGACACAGGCTGCTGCAGGAACAGAAGGGAATTGCACTCTGCTGCTCTGGACCGTGTGAGGTGTAAAAGAAAAGCAAACCCCAAACTAAGCGCAGAGTGAGAAGTAGCAAAACCGATCCTTTTGACTGCTTTTAAATGACCAGGGATGAAGTATGTAGGCTCCTTTTAGCTCTTTTCCATCCTTGGGAGCTTGGAGGAGAAAAGGCATAATGCATCAGACAAGCTTTCACAGTGTAAACCAGCAACTATGTTTTCCAATGCTGACAACTGTCTTAATAGTTTTTTAAGGCAACTTTGTACCTCATGTATTCATATTGCTGCCCAAAGCTCACAGGCATCCAGAGCTCCTCCAAAAAACCAGCCAGAATAGGAGTGGTCATGGATGCATATGCAAAAGTATTTACACAACTCATCATTCCAGAGTCTGGATCACAATTCCTGCTCCAAGTAACACTCACAGTACATAACATAGTCTATAAATCCACTGATGAACTAATTCCTAAGGAGTCTCCCTCTCTGTGCTACACTGTAGCATGGTTTTAACCTGTTTTAAGTTATGAAAAAGCAACAAGCAAGACACTAGAATAAGTAAAAAACACAAGAAGGATGCAAAATGCCAAACAGGACCATTGAGCTAAGAGCTAATGGACTGTGGAAGGTGAAAGGCCTCCCTCCATTCTGGGCAGCTCTGGTGTGCAGCTCTGGTGTGCAGCTCTATGAAGTCCTGGAAGACAAAAGATGAAAGCTCCCAGTTCCAGGAGGTATCCCACTTGTACTTCACAACTTGAGAACGTCTCCACTGCCAGCAGTGTGTATTTTCTGTGCTCAATGGTCTGTTCATGGGTTTTAACTGAATTTTGGAGAGGTTCATCTGGATGTGTGAAATGTTTCTGTGCAGAGTTCCTGTGCACATGGTGTAGAAAGTGGCAATGCTGGAGGTGGGTCAGAACATACGCACACAATGGACTGCCATTTGTCAGCATGTACCAGGGCATAAAGCCACGCGTTGCTGCCAGTTTCTGTGTTCAATGTATTTCTCTTTTGTGTATAGCTGCTTTCCAAGAGGGGCCTCTGATGAGAATGAGAGCACTGATAAATAACTGTTCCATTGCACCCAGCTGCAGGTTTACTTCAGAAGCTTCCTCAGGGGCTGTAAAGATGAGGGTTGAGCAGCCAGCATTGTTCTAGCTTTCATTATTGGGAGGGAGTAGATGATCTTGGCTAAGCCCTTGGTGTGAGGGAGGGAGCATCGGCACCTTGGTCCTGAGCTGTGCTGGACACTCCCAGCTCCTGTGAGCATCAAAGACCTGTGCAGATGTTTGCCACCCAAACCTCACCTTCGGAAGCCACTGGGTTCTGTTGCAGACACCTGAGGCTCATCAAATACTGGTGCTTGTTACTCACAAGCTTCCGTGGTAGAGAAGGCATTAACAAAATGTAAAAGACCATCAGAGAAGAGCTTCAAGACGACATCCCTGTGTTTGGATTATTCTGTGCATTATTTAAGATGTATGACATTGGAGTCAAATACTGCACTGCTCTTTGAAGTTGCGTTTTCACTTCAGGGTATTTTTGTAACTGTACAGTAGCAATAAAAGAACAAACTTATTTAAAAACATAGCTGGTCACGTGTGGTAATGTCTTGCCAAACTGCATTTGGTACACGTGATGGAAGCAGTGCTTCAAGTGCTCTGGATAAGCAGCATTCATGCAGCTTTTTACCTACACATAGCATTTTCTGGGGCAGAGTAGGAAGGACGCCCTCCAAATGGTCTAAACGGACATTAATTCCACTGCCCTAACAACCCAGCACTGAAGCACAGAGCCCATCACTAATTCAGGTGCTTGTGGCCTGGTTACACTGGGGTCAGGTCACGTTCTCACTCGGTACTCACCATCACAAGACCTGGTGGTGGTGACTTTGGAAGGTCCTTCATTTCCTCAGGATTCAGCATAAGCACGGAAGGTGATGGCTTCCAGGTAGTCACGATGGCATCCCTAGGGATAATTATTTAGAAAAACAACTCTCAGAAGGCACAGCCTTTCCCACTGCATTGTCCATGTAAATGATCCAACCCAGTCTCTCCCCAAAAAGTCATCTTATGCTGCCTGGTTTCTGTACAAAGGACCCTGTCCCTGCACAGCCTCCTCCTTCCCAATGACCAAAAGAACCCAGACTCCCACCTCAGCAGAGGAGGTAGAGGAGTATATCTGCAGACACAGCGACTGCAAAACATGCAGCCAGCCCTGCTACACTCACTATATCCGTATCTTAGCTCTCCTCCTCTTTGTGGCAGTCTCAGTTGTATTTTATTCTTTAAAAATAAGCAAACTATAGCTTCTTGACAGAGCAGACAAGAACATGCCACCTGTGGAACAGCACCAGCTTCCAATGATCCCATCATGTACTTTACAGTCATTAGAAACTGTTTCAGAGGTGACAGAGTATTTTGATCTTCTGGGAAAACTGGCTAGACGAAGATCAGTTGGGAACAAACTTCCTCCTGAGTGAAACAAGGATCTTGCTCATTAAAAACATGCATCAGCAGAACTACAGCAGCATTTCACAGAGTATTCCTGGCATTTAAGATCAGCAGTCGCAGTCTCTATTAGCAAGTTACCAAGGACGCTGTCTCCCCTCTTGGTTTAATTTGTACCTTGGATCATCAAAGACAGTGAATGAGAAACTGAGTTACTTTGGGAAAGAAGCTTCTATTTTCAGAGTTAAAAGTCCCAGAGCTTGATTGCTGAACATTTCACTTCTTGGCTATAGCCATCATTTTCCTAAATGTGAGGTTGACTCTTGGGGCAAGCACTCTCTTGCGGGGGGGCACACTGTGGTACCAATACATATTGGTGGGGTACTTCATCATCAGCAGGCTCCCATGGGCTAGCTGCAGCTTGATGGGCTTGATGCGGCACGTTGCATTCTTCCCTCGGGAAGCACAGTGCCTGAAGACAAAGTCCCTGCAAGCTCCGAAGGACACGGATGCAATGGGACTGCGGGGAACCAGCTCTCTCTCGTCATCTCGATGCTCACCTATGTGGTCCTCACCATCTTTGTACCTGTCAGATGAACATGAAACAGCTCCTCAGTGACGTGCCAAGTGTCGCACAAGCGACGTTCCATTTGAACAAGCTGCTTGGTGCAATCAGAAACCAGACATACCTGTTGATAACCACGAAATTGAAAGTATGTCCTGTGTCTGAGGTGACGCGCTCTCTGATGCGGTTCAGAACTGGGATCCATGGCTTAGGAGAGAAGGTAACGCCTGAGTATGTGTATGTTAACTCAGGGTCTCCGTAGGTTACCTGCTTCCTTGGAATGGGATGCCATTTGCCGAACACGTGCACTTTTGTCATTTCACCTGTTTCAAGGAGAAACAAGAAGGATCAAACCCAATTCTGCGTCACCTCTACACAGCTCAACACTCTCTTGATCTGGAGCTTCTGAGCCTCTGAGACAAGAGAAGGTCGGTTGTGACAAACTTCTGGTGTTTCTGTCCCAGCAAAGCACTCCAGTCTGGCACTGCCTCACTATGCCACTTGAATGGGATGAATGGGATTAGCACTCCCATCACACTCTGCTGCTGAATTAACATGATGGGGGGTATCTCCTATGTACCAACACACTCCTACCACTGTCCCAGGATTACCCCAGCTGTCTTAAAACAGGAATTAGAACACTTGACAAGCACTTCAGCTAAGCAAAGCTTGACCGTGTGGGATGGGACCTGCGCTCGTTTTTGGCTTCTCAGGGCCACTCCGCAGGCACCAGGCGCCTGCGGAGCCCCCTCCACACCTCGGCACCGCTGCCCAGGCCACGGATGCACTCCACGGGGCGGCGGAGCCGTTACCTTCGAAGTACTCCACCTGCTCCTCCAGCTGCCGGAGGATCTCGTCAGCCTCGGCCTTTTCGAACAGCAGCCGGTAGTCGCAGTTCAGGCCCTCGGCCCGGATCTCCCGCCAACGGGGCTGCCCCGGGGGGGGCTCCTCCGGCCGCGGCCGCTTCCCGCTGCTCCCTGCCTCCTCGGGGCGCCGTTTAACCACAAACCTGTCCATGGGCACCGGCGCCAGTACCGGCACCGCACGGGAACCGGCGGGAGCCGCCTGAGGGAGCGGGAGGGGCGGGGCGAGCGCGCATGCGCCACGGACAGCTCCGCTCCCCACCCTTCGGGGAGACTCCGCCCACCCCGCGCACGCGCGCGGTTTTGGCGCCAAATCCGCATCCCCTCGCTCGCTGCCCCGCTCAGCGCCGCCGCCGCCGCCGCTCCATCGCAGCTATGATCGGGCAGAGGACCCTGCACGCCTTCTTCAGCCCCGCGCCGGAGAGGAAGCGCAGCCGCTCCCCGGAGCCGAGCGGTGATGCTGAGGTAGCGGGCTGCGGGAGCCGGCGGCGCTGGAGCTGGGACTGGTGGCGGCTGGGGCGGGGGGAGAGGAGCTGGAGGTGAAAGGCGGTCTCGGGGTGTTGGTGGCAGTTGGGGTGCGCGGCGCTGGCGGGTTTTGGGGTGTCGGGGTGAGAGGAGCGCTCGTTGCGCCGCCGCTTCCAAAAACCCCGCGCTCTCAGCACGCTTGAATGAGCTGCTAATCAAAGCCGCGCTCCGCCGCCGCCCAATGGATGCTGAGACCCGCCGTGTCACCACGGTTGCTAGGTAGAAATCCTCTCCGCCCGCCCTGGCGAGCCAATAGGGAGGAGAGGGCGCTTCGCCCTTTACCAATAGGGAGAAAGAGAATTAGTGCTCCCGCTTGTGGGCGGGCCCCGCGCGGAGCTCCGGCCAATGGGGAGCGGCCTGTCGCTGTTTTGCCGCGAAATACCCGCGTGCGAGGGGCGGTGTTTGGTGCGCCATGGTGGCCGCCGTCTTCCTTCGGCTGCTCAGGCCCAGGTCTGGTCGCGGTGCCCCCGCGCCGTTCTGCAGCCGTCTCTTAACTCGCTGCCTCCAGGATAGTGCCGCGAAGAAAGTGAAGGCGGCGGGAGGTGAGTCGGGGGAGGCCGCCCGGCTGAGCACGCAGCAGCTGGACCGGATCCGCAAGAACAAGGAGGCGGCGCAGCAGCGGCTGGCGGAGCGGAACGTGCCACCGGGCTTCGGAGAGAGCTGGCGGCGGCAGCTGGCCGCAGAGTTCTCCAAGCGCTACTTCGTGGAGGTGAGTCAGTGCATGAGGCGGCCCCCGGCCTGGCGGCTGCTGCTCCCCACAGCCCCGGGCTCACTTTCGCTCCCCGCAGCTGATGGCGTTCGTGGCAGAGGAGAGAAAGCGCTACACGGTGTATCCGCCCCCCGAGCAAGTCTTCACCTGGACGCAGATGTGCGACATTAGGGATGTGAGTAGAGCTGTGGGGTATGCGTGAGATGTCTCTGTTGCTGCTGCGTTTGCAACGCTGAAAAGGCAGGGCTGGGGGTGTTGGTGTGTTTGATGCTTGGTCTGTTAAGCTTCAGTCCCATGTGATGCAGGTGCTGCTGTTTCTCTCACATAACTTATAAATCCCGGCATCTCTTTCATCCTTGATAGTGGCATTTGATTGCTTTATTACTCTTACTGGTCATAGAATTGCCTTTAAAACTTTAGTTGGACTTTTGCCCTTATTTCCAGTGTTACCACCTTAATGGCATGCTTGATTTTTGGCTTTTACATCTCTTCTTTTTTAATTGGTCTGTAATGAACTATAATTAAAAAAAACCCTAATGTTTAAGGCCATCCCATTGCCCATAAACTCTGTCAAAATATTATAGCAAGAGTGGTGTAAAACTAACATGTTAAAAACTTGACTTGGAAAATACCTTAATAAAGGGTTTTACTATGGCTTATCAAAATGTTGGTTTTCTGCACTCAAAATGCTCTTCATAATCTTGGCAGCAAAGCTGTGGGGATGCTAGTCTGTGATGTTAGGTGGGGATTGTAATCTTTAACTTGCTTACAACGAGATGCGAGTGGTTTAACTTCAGTTCTTGGGTGGTTTGGGGTGCGTTTTTGTTGGCCTGTGTGCTTGGTTTAGGATAGAGTTTGTTTAAAAGCTTTCTGTTTTTTCCTTACCTCTTTTGGGAATTATACTGATAATAATTCAGTGCTAACAAAGGTGTGGTTTCAGGTGAAGGTTGTCATTTTGGGACAGGATCCGTACCATGGCCCTAATCAAGCTCATGGGCTCTGTTTCAGTGTCCAGAAGCCTGTTCCACCTCCCCCCAGGTATGACAATGCCTGTTTTGCAAATCCTCTTTTACAAGCAAATTACAGCTCTCTTGAGCCACATAATTGTCAGTTGAGTTGGGCTATTTCAGGCTGAGTTGTGCTTTGCTTATTAGAAACCATCACTGCAGAAGCGTGGATAATTCTGAGTACTTTGTGGTTCTGAAGAGTGTGTTGGGTGTCAATTTGCATTTTCAGTTGTGCTGAGACTTCCTTATTTAGCCTCCAGCCAGGCATGCAAACAGCCTTGTTCTGATTCTATAAATGGCTTTATTATCACAGAATCCTAGAATGGATTAGGTTGGAAGGGGCCTTAAAGCTCCTCCAGTTCCAGCCCCTGCCCCGGGCAGGGACCCCTTCCACTGGAGCAGGGTGCTCCAAGCCCCTGTGTCCAACCTTGAGCACTGCCAGGGATGGGGCAGCCACAGCTTCT
>JAOEHY010037629.1:0-11631 GCA_025447955.1 Psilopsiagon aurifrons | reverse complement strand
GTATTAAAAGAAGAAACATAGCATCCTATCCTCAATACTTTTTATTATCTTCTAAATAGAAATTAAATGCAAGCATGCTCACACACCAAAATTTAACCTTTGCATTAACACACAGCTGATTATGCAAAAACGTTTGTATTGTTCATATTTAAAAATTAAATATGATTTAACTACTTAAAACATTTATATATTTTATAGAAATAGATATAAAATATACATTACTATAATATACATATTTCTATAATTTTTTATTTATATAAAATATATTTATTCTACTGTCACTATAAGATCCTCTAAAAAGAGACAGCATAGTATTTTTAATGGAAGCAAAATTTTAAAATACTTTATTGCAACTACACCCTAAGTACTAATCTTATTAAAAAAAATGGAAAAAAGAATGAGAAATAATTCTCTATTTTGTTTAAAAACCTTGCTTAACATGCCTGATAAGACTCTGTGCACCAGTGGGAGTTACATCAAATATGAAAGCAAACTGAGGCCCAGGGAGCTTAATCCATCTTCAATATTTATATTACCAATCAAAAATTGTTTTTGCAAGAAGATATCAAAAAGCCACACCAGACTCCCTACAGAGCCTCAAATGCATGCCAGAAGGCATAGTGCAAAACCTCAACTTCTCAGACTGGGTCGTATTTTAAGAATTATCAGTGCTCTGCCACGATGACACATATCCCACTTACAACTGTGTACAGCAAACCTTGCTGAACAAGAAGGGCAAAATCCTCCCATTTCTTTAGGCAGAATTCAACTACTTTGAATGATTGCACATAATGCCTGACACAAAAAGAAGGTACTGTGAAAAAAAACTACATTATGGCAAATAATACTTTGGTTTTCTTGATCTTCAGGAGGTTCCAGGACTTTCATAAATTCTAGATTCACATGGATTTCAACTCCTAGTATAAGTGCAACTTTGAAGAGGATAAGTTGAAGTTGTCGAATACCTGTAGACAGTGAGTAACAAAGAAGTATTTAATACGTAAGCAATTACAGGTGCTACAAGCATGCCACCCAACTGATATTAACACAAGCATGCAGCATTATTATTTCCCATACTGTGATGAATGCAAATGTAGCAACCACCACAGCCTGTTGTTCTCTTCTGTATCATTTTCCTCTGGCAACACAATTTGTAGGTAATGAAACTCATTTCAGTGAGTTTCTAGCAATACTTATTTAGAACTTTCCTTTTGAATGATATTTAAAGGATCTGCTAACCAATACGTTGACCATTTTAGAACAGAAAATTATACAGCATATTTACCTGTAAAATACCCCACTTTTGCATATTTTTTCATTAGCTTAAGGGTTGTGGCTATCTTAACTGGATACAAATGTATCTAGTCTTCATACTCCTTAATTAAAAAATATTGCTTAACAAATCCAGACTAACAAAAATGCTGCTCTGTAAGACCGTAGTATGTCCAATTGCCATTTTGCTTAAATGAGAACATTTCTTTTCCTCTGCGTGTGTGCGTGCAAGCATGCACTTGAGCATGTTTAAGGTAGATGAGCTTTCTGTCAAATCAAGAAGTCTCTGGTAGTCATTTGACTTCAGTGCACCTGTTATCTGAACTGTGCCCATGCCCTTGGATACTTACTGATGTGATCAATAGATCCTGCACAGAATTTTCCATAGAATTTCTTTGCTCCCAGACCCCGGAGGTCATGGATTGTAAATGGCCAGAGATGCAACACATTGTTTCTTGAAAAGGTGTCCCGCTTCTCCACAACGACAACCTTGGCTCCCAGGAAGGCAAGTTCTATGGCAGTCCGCAAGCCACATGGGCCACCTCCAATAATTAAACACTAGCACAGAAAAGAAGGAGTCTTACACAGGGTTTTGTATTGACTTCCACGCACTCCTCACAACTTGATATTCAACCAGACATGACGCTACTAAGAATGTACTCAAGTCATCTATTTAAACCAATGAACATTTAAACTCTGCTCTTGTGTGGCATTCAGTCAATTTATACAAGAGGATAAACTGTGCTTCATGCAGATGTAGAAACATCTGACAAAAAGATACAATAGGAGAAACAGCAAAAAGCTAATTTTAACTGTTTAGCTTTTTGCTAAACAGTTAGCTTTTTGAGCACCTGTTTGTACATTTCTAACTCACATTTAGTGTTTCAAAACTGCTCGCAGCAAACAGGATTACAGCTACACAAAAGAGAGGTAAGGAAGTAAGTGCTCTTGTTTTGAAGAGGAAATAGGTGCACATTTGCTAGACTTGTTAGACAAATCTGTGATAAGCCTGTAGTCTTACGGTACTAGTTACTCTTTCAAGCGATGATGTATCCTGAATTTAACAACCTATTTCACCTACTTCAGTAAAGTAGTGCACGTTA
This sequence comes from Psilopsiagon aurifrons, assembly GCA_025447955.1. Lineage (NCBI taxonomy): Eukaryota > Metazoa > Chordata > Aves > Psittaciformes > Psittacidae > Psilopsiagon > Psilopsiagon aurifrons. The sequence goes on along the minus strand of JAOEHY010037629.1, from coordinate 9,256 downwards.
AGAACAGCCAGCAGACTTGTACTCCCTACCAGAGCCAGAGAACTTGACCTGCCCTATTCCATTTCACTCAAAGGTCAACATCCTCACTGTCAGGACAATCACATTTTAGGAGCTTAAGTCTAAATTTGGTCATCCTCAGAAGAACTGCTTCAGAAATCACTACGGAGAATTCTTGCCCAAGTTTTAGTTGACAGCTGTAAGTTTTCACAGTCTAACAAGGAAAGGATTTCCAGAAAGCAATCTAATTAAAACCTAACATATTTAAATGCTTACATTTTCCTGACTAATTACTAAAACCTGATTAGAAAGTCTAGTCACTGCTGTTCCACACCTCCCCCAGAACTCACCCTACCTCCCCCACGACACCCTAAAGCACACATGGACTTCACAAACCCTATGCCATCAGTTCAAGCACCAGGTTCAGACAGGGAGAGACAAGGTGAGCCTTAATGAAGGAGGAGAGAGGTTGAGCTGTGCTGTGCTGCAAACCCAAGCCCATTATCTCACACACCAGACATGCTCCTGTGCATCCTGCACACATAGCCAGACAGTGATTAAAGTTTCAAAGCAAGCATGGACTGTATCTGGAAGCTTGTTGGATACAAGTCTGTTTCCTATTACATTTCAATTTCACAAAATAGAGTCATTTATTTATCTTGGTTCCTTCAACATTTGTTTTCAAATTTAACAACTTGAGCAAAAATTACCCAGTGCTGAGTTTTGTCCATGACTTTTCTCCAACCCAATCATAGAAGTGCCAGGTTTTTTTTTAATTTAATAATTAATCCCAGTAAATTCCCATTGAAAGAAGAGTTCCTGGGAGGTGCTTTTGCTTTGCTTAAGGCAAGTGTTCTTTTAACTGGAGATATTAAATAAGTTAAAGTTAGGTTGTTGCATTAGCCACTTGGCTTTCTTCCTCTTAAAAGAACACATTTAATACATAATTTAGAAGAACACTCCTCACTCCATGCTAAATATTAAGAAAATATCAACAGATGTAATTATATAAAGGAAGAAAATAGAGTGCAGATGTTACCCTGACTGAAGAGGATCTCTGGTGGGTCAGCTCTTCACTGCACACGCTTGTTGTGATTAACATGGGAACTGTGAACTCTAACAAGTAAGTGACTGCCTTCACAGCCATAGAGTTTTCCAGTAATGTTTAGCAAGCAGTTAGGAAGACTTTACAGTAAAGACCATGCATGGTTTGATAATGTGGGGCTGGCTTTATAGCTAACAAACTGTATCATATGCAAATAGATGCAACTTTTTCTTTAAAAACGTGGCCTTTTGAGATTAAGTCATAGTGGATGCTGCCAAGGACTAAAACCCACGCAGAAAACAGTTAGCTTCTCCTGAGGCTCTGCAACACAGTATGTTACAATTTTGAGGAGGATTCTGCGCCCTCCCCTCCTCCTATGACTACTGGCAGAGTACCTTCGTAACTGCCTAGAGACGCCATGAAAAATGGTAGTATATTTGTCATCATCCATGGTAACCTCCCATAAAAACATTTATCTATGTCTCAGAACTATTTGTTCTTTTATTTATTAAAGACACTTCCTGCTGGAGGAGAGCTTACTCTCGGCACTTTGTCATCTTGGGTTTTTCTGGTTTGCCTTTTTTTTAAATTTCTGGGGTCAAAACCAACACAAAGCCCTTGCAAAGGTAATTCTTACCATGTTTGTGTTCCTACCTTCATTAAGTAAGGCAACAGCATACCACTAGCCTGTCCCTGCCCTCCCTCCCAAGCTCTCTGCTAGCAAAGTCACAGGAGAAACCTTGTTGTAGTCAGCATAGAACAAGCCTTGAATAGCACCTCATTTTCATCTCCTGTTACCCCAGCCTCCTGGCTTATCAGGGCCTGCTTTTGAAATTAACATCTTGCAATTTAACACTGATTATGAAAACTGACACCATGCAAGGAAGTCTCAAACAATCAATCCTGAAATTTAACAAACATGGATGGACAAATGCCAAAGGCTTCTTGACATCCACATCACCATTCACAGCTCACCTGTCTTTTAATTGTGCCAGATCACCTCCTAAAAAGGTAAGGGTAACTCAAAAGTAACAGTTTCTCAAGAGGACTAACAAGGAGCTTTTGCATATTTATTGTTCAGGGTGCAAATGAAGGGAGAAAGACTTGTACAGCATACAGGGCAGCTTGTTCAAGAATAAGATCATGATTAGATTTTTGAAACATACCTGAAGATTCTGTATCACGTTGAGTTTATATCCTGTTTTACTACATATATACACCACGTTAGTGCAAGATAGCAATACTGAGAGAAGACATTTCTTAGTGAAAACCTCATACTATAAAGGGTGAGGCTGTCTGCAAACATATGTAAACACTTCCTGTTAAATCAGAAGCTTCATGAAATTTAATACACTCCCCAAGAACAGCATGGGCACACCTGCCTGTGCTCCATCACCTCATCAGCAACAGGACCATGTAAGGTTATGTACCTCAAATTTCCTGAACCAAACTCCAGCTATGTGATAACTGGCAGCACTGAAAAGACTGGCCATAAACAGCAACTCCTACAAGCAACAGTCACCACGGGTACTTTTCATCAGGATTTTATGTGAGCTAAGTTCATCTACTCTTCTTGCAAATATCCTGGATGTGAATGATAGCAATTATTGCTTGCAATAAACGCAACAATGAAAATTTTACACTTACGATATAAATTATCATACATAAATGGACATGCTGGTTTTAGTTAAACTTCTGCAAAGGCATTTTTTGAATACCAGTTACAAAATCCCCATTGAAGAGAACTAATGCAAGTTTACAGGCCAGTAATAGTTGCCTAGTGACAAACTTTCGACTATTTCAGCTTACAATTGTAAATATTAAGTAAAGCATGGAAATTTTTGTACTTCAAAATAAAACACTAATAAGGCTATGCATATTTTACAAAAGTTGTCACTTAAGCTGCTGAGTAAATAATATGGGTTTATGGTATTGCCAAAAAAACACCATACTTTTCCCTAAAAGATAATTACTTGTTTCTGTACAAATCTTGTCCCACTTAAGCACACTTCTTGTTGCATTATTTATCTTCAGACTGAAACAGAGCAGAAATTTCATGTATTTTTTCCCCAAGTGCAATTAAAAGATATCAGAAAGTTTCACTCGTAATAATATAAATATACGCAGCATTTGGTAAGTCTCATAAGCTTGATTCTACTCAAAAGTTGATCTGACTCTATGAGATGCTACTTTCTCTCTACTGGTATGTTTTAGAATGGCAGTGCCTTGAAAATCTCCAGGAAATGTTTCTACAATGAATAAGAGCACTTAGTTCTGAGATACATGGCAGCACAAGTTACCTCCCCAAAAGCAGAATGACTTCTGTGCCCAGCACAGGTTTTTGATCTCCTGTATATAATGTACAAACATGAGACTTAAAAATAGAAGGACAGGAAAGAAGAGAGGGATGAGAAGTAGGGGCCTCTTGCAACCCCTCCCGTCCCCCACTATTAAATAGGCAGCCTGTGAATCCAGACACCTATATCCCATTCTGGAAAAAACATACACAGTTTAACAGCTGAGAATTTGCAGAACACTTCCATTGGTTTTCACATGCTGAAGTAAATCTTACAGAAACAGTTGAGGCTTTGAAAGAAAGGGGAGAGAGCAGATGAATACTAACATTAAAATCCCACCCCACTCCACAATGACCTAGTCATGAAATCGCTCATTCACTTTAACAACTGAAAGGCAGAATCTACTCACTGACCTTGAAAAAGGGAAAACAAATTAAAATTGTTTGTCCTCCGCATTTACATGCTCACAGTTGAGGAATGTACCAGTTGGTAGTAGCATGTGCGTGAGGGATGCAACCTAACTGCATCTCTTTGCACAGTTAAGAACAGACAAATCCCATCACAGCTTAATGGATCACATTGTTATTATCCAGCTCTAAATCCCTCACTCCTCTCCTGCCCAAGGTACCTCACCATTAAATTAGTCCTGGAAAACAAAAGTATGTTCAATGACGATCCACTTCCTATATGTTCTGGGATGAAGAGCTACAATCACTCCAGGAATTCAAGACTTTCTCATTTCTGCCTTTCAGTTGCTTTAGAGGTGAAAAAGAGGAGATTAATTTTAGACTCCAGCTCAACAGCAACTGGATAGACACAGAGACACCCTCTGTCATCCTAAGGCATGCCTAGCCAGAAGCACCATTTCTACTCTTCAGTGGAAATACACACATGTATACTAGTGAAAAAATACTGAAAACCATCAGCCTAAATTATTTAACTTCTTTCAGCTCATATGTAATATTTGCCCAAATTACTAATTGGAAATCAAAACCTACTGGAATAGATCATGCTGCTAGAAATGAGCACCAATTCCCCACATGCCTCAAGGCCCCTGCCTGGTGCTGCAGGCTTCCCCAGTGCCTGTTGGCCTCCCCACACAATGGCACAGAGAGCCTGCAGGATGCAGACAGACACAATATTTTGCTTTTCCATAGCAAACACTCTTCCATCATTTGCTCTGGGACTCAGGTGTGTTCATTCCTATAGTCACCAGATGTGGGACTTTGGCCTTTGCGCAATGTCCAAAACAACACTGCACACCAAGGATTAATTTGACTGACTATAAGGGACTTACATCCTACATGGATGTGGGCAAGTGTTTATTCATGATAGAGCTAAAAGTGATGCAACACAAGATAGACACAAAACACAATGAAACAACACATTTTCTGGATCAGCAGGGACTGTTTCCCTGGAATGGCTCCAAAGAGAAACAGCTGCATAAGCAGCTAAGGCAGACAGCTACCAGAAGCTGCAGCAGGAAGCTCTCTCCACCACAATGCTTTGCACTTCATCCCCCTTATTAGACATGAAAATGCTTCTGGCAAAAAGAGGGCTGCTCAGTAGGATATTCCTGACTCACAGTTCATCTCTTATTTGTAGTCGCAGACTTTATCACATAAATTCATTGACAACCACTGGATACAACAGTGCAGTCAAATGTACCCTGAATCCACTGAAAAGCCAATAGAGTTTTTAAAGTTTGAAAAACTATAACGGAAATCATGGAAAAATACAATTTTATATGCCACTTCAGGCAACATCAAAAATGTCAAGAGCTAAAGTTTCATTGAAAAAAAAAAAAAAAGGGAAAAGAAAAAAAAGTTAAGCTCACAACAGGCATGACACATTTTGTCAGTCTGTGACGCTAGCCCAATCTTGCTGCAGTCCTTGCCTACCAAAGCACTTCAATATATGTCTGCCCCCTAACAATCCTGTTCAGGTATTCAATGCTTCTCCAGATAAAGACCCCTGCACAAAGTGCTTGTCATCCCCATACACACTGCATACCACTATAAGCCAGCCCAGCCAACAAAGGATGTGTTGCTATATAAAATACTTTGGTTACCAGGCACCTTAGTATAGAGCTGCTTTGTCAGTAACATGCCCTGCAGTGCATAGGATGCTTGTCCTCATTGCCTGTTGCCTGACTTGCTGAATGCTGCCATACATATACAACTGCTTTTACTAAAAGGCAACAGAACATGACCCTGTCAAGAACATTGATGATAACTGCAGCTAAATATGAGAATGATTCGGAAGGTGTCAATTTGACTACATATACATATAGAAAAGGAACAGCACTGACCCAAACCAGGAATTCTTTCATTTATTTTTAGAAAGAGGCAAGATACCAAAACATATACCCAAAATTTCTGTGGTTAACAGATCTATACTACAGATTCTTCCAACAAAACAAGGAGGAGAAGGTATAGGAGCTAATTAAACTTGCCCTACAAAAATTAAGTAATCTTTAGCAGAACTTTCCTCTATTGTACTATGTTTTATGAGCTTCCCATAAAAATAGTCATGTTAAAAAAGTTTCATTTGACAAAAAAAAAATACTCAAGTGTATTTTTATGAAAGGTTTTAACTCTCAAAGGGTTATATGAACACTATTTAAATGAACTACAGATAATTCTAAAATCTACCTTAAAATATTATGATGACTATCTGGATCTTGCTGAATGGACTTTTTTAGAGACTGAACACCACATAAATACCGCTGCTGCAGAAGTTCAAAGGCAGCTGGGAATCGCGAGGCTCAAGCACCCCTAACTGCCACCAAACACAGCAACAAAACCGTCTTGGTGCAACACTACAATTCCATTTCTGCTTTCAATACCAACTGTATTTTACCCTTCATACCCTCAGCTGAGCACCTCCAAAATATGCAGTTTTGTCATCTCCTGCCAAAAGTACACATATCAGGAACTGGTTAAAATGGAAACACTGCTACTTTTCTCCTTAAAAGACTGTAATGTGGATATAAGGCTACCTAATCCAGGCTGATTTTGGACAGAGCTTTCCCCAGCACTGTGCCCTGCAGTTGTTCCACTCACAGCTGGACATGGCACAGTCCAGGGATCAGAGGATCTATCTTTATTGCCCTCCTGTTTTATTGCCAGAAGTGAAACGTTAGTACATTTATTGCATTCATTTGGCTCATCTTTACAGGGATATTTTTCTCTTTTTTGGAAGATAAGCTTCTGCATGGAAAAAAACACGTGCCTTCATTTTTCCTGGATGAATTTGGACACACTTGTCTATCCACCCTGTCTCTCACTCAGATACATGTAATAGTATTAGAACTGCATATAAAAATCTTTCCATTACTTGAAATTCAAACAATGGTATGGAAGACATCTGAAACTTATAGTCTGCTGTGCAACACAAAGAAAAGCTGTATGCAATCAGTGTGCTAGAAGGTCAAGAGTTCCTTCGTTCATGCACCAAAGCTGTCAAGACTTGGTTACTTGGAGCTTTTCTGAAGAGCTCTCTCAGGTGGCATTGGACATATTTAAATATATTTGGCTTGATCTCAGAGCTTTTACAGTAATTTACTGAAAAAAAAATTAAAAATTATAATTAGCAGACATAATACAGAAAAGTATCTCCAGAAACTTTAAGTTGACCAGCACCACAATTACAGCTAGCTGAAGAAAACCTGACAGCAAATGTTACACTGCTTTTAATAAACAGATTATCCAGTAGAAACCAGGCAAGTGCAAAGCGCAAAATAAACCCTCTAACATCATTTGCAATTAAGAGCATATTTTCTATTTTCCTATCTGTCTTTCATTATAACCAAAACAGGGAAAAAACCCACACCCAAAACCCAGAAGAGATTGCTTTCTTTTCTTTTTTCCTTTTTACATCAGTTGCTTAAACAATCAAAATAAAAACAAGATAAACACTGCAGAAAGAATGCTGTCTGACTATCCCCATCATGAATAGGCTGGCAGCACTTAAATACCTTGTCTTTTACTTGTAGGCTTATGCCTGTCATACTGAGATAATGCTTTAAGGCTACCCTTAAACACTTAGCAAAAAAAAAAAAACAAACCAAAAAATAAAAAACAAACCTCCAAACCAAGACAAAACCATGAAACAAATTATTCAGAAACAGAAAACTGGTGAGCAGTGGTGAAGAAACAAAGGCACCAAGAGCCTCACTTGTGAGCAGAGCAGAGACTGGCCAGTGCTCAAGCCTCAAGTCTTGGGAGCCTTGCAAGTAGTGACACGTGTGTGATCACAATCACAAGAAATAATTAATCCTCTACATGGTTTCAGGGTCAGAGGCTGACCAGCCAGTAGAGGACTTGTCTACAGGCACAGAGGAAGGGATTTCTCATGCTTGACGGCATCCAAAGCATGCAGGTATGATGGTCAACAACCATGGCCTTGCTACAGGAAGAAATGATAATATGTTTGAAAAAAAATAATAAAAAAATCCCACCCACAACACTAAAACAGCACTGTTGCTACAGCCTGGTGTGGGTACCAAAATGAAACGCTAAACTGAACCTGAAGTTTTTAACTGAACAACAACCACGGCAATCCAATAAATGAGCAAAGCTTCCATTCAGAAGCTGGCTTTTTAAGGTAAGTGGTTAGTCAAGTTATTCCAAGGTCATTTCACAGAATATTTTAAAACATGTTCGTAAATACATTTTCATATTAGGTGAATTATTAACCAACAGCCAATTAAGACCTGGCTTTTAGAAGCCAGTACTGGGTAAATGAGCTCATACAGAACTGGCCATCAGAATCCAGATTTTAAAATCATTATTTATTTATTTTTAAAGAGCTGAATCTTTTAACCCACCATTGCTAATTTTGCCAAGCAGAATGACTGTACAGTAGTGCATGGCAGCTATAGTTGAGCTCAAAACACAGCACTGGACAAGAAAGCAATAGTTCTGGGCTCCTGGGGTTTATTTTCTTTTGGCTCATCATGCAGTCTTCAAAGGCATCACATTTTCCAGTGCTAGCATTCACAGCCACTTAACTAGTAAAGCCAAATACAGCTCCAAAGAGTGATAAACTGTGTTTTTCCCAGTTTGACTGGTCACTTGCACATACCAGTTTACCATGGGTAGAAAATGCTTTTGTTTTTATTTACAATCTCAAAACGATAAGAAGTGACCAACCAGCGCCTCTTAAAAATATGGTATCAAATAGCATCAACATGCAAGATAGATTCAAACACTTCACATAACTCAAATTAGTAAATGTATCTTTACTGCTTCTGACAGCAGGCAAAGTTAACAGCACTCATACAGAACCAACTAACCAGGCCACTGGCAGCATATCACACAGACAAAATCAGATTTCAGCACCTTTAGCTCTTATTTCCAAGACCTTTTTGGCTGGAAACAAAGAAGAAAGGGACAAAACAGGAAAGAGTCTTGGAAAATAGAAGTAAATATTAAAAAAGGAAAAAAAAAAGAGCATGCTTCAAAAAGAGGGGTTGAAGGCAAAATCTGGCAGCAAACTGCACTTCACAAGGTGTGATAGTCCCTTTTACACCAACGTACAACACAATAGAAGGAAGATAAACATACATAGAAGATCAGTGTTTATTTACACATCTCCATATTAGTGACTCTGTTTTCACATTCCAGACAGGGTGAAATTCAGATGGAGGCATTTGCCTCAACAGCACTGGCTGTGCTTGTTCCGCCACTATCTAGGCTGTATCTGGGCTGGCAGGCAGTGAACTTCCTACCTCAGATGCCTATAGCCCATTAGAAGACAGAGTATGCCACCCAAGCCTTGTCAGCCTGGTGGCCAGGCAGACAGGGATCAGCCCCAGCGGCAGCTCCACCAGTCACAATAGTCCTCACCCAGCAGGAAAGGCTTCCTACTGTATGCAACTGCTTCCTACCTTGGTAAAAACCAGAGAAAATTG
>JAOEHY010037628.1:38073-53540 GCA_025447955.1 Psilopsiagon aurifrons | reverse complement strand
CTTGCTAACGAGCTGATTTTAATATGTACATTAAACAAGTGGTAGGGGGACTTTTTTTCCCCATATGCATGGAAGGGGGCTCACTGCAAGACTTGTGTTGTGAATGGTCGTACCGGGAGGGGAGGATTAGAAAGGAATACTGAGTGTATTTCGTTTTATTTCTAGGTATATTTATGATGATACCAAATCCCGTTATTTGGCATCTTATTTTGAAATCACCAGTGACTTCTCCGCAGGCACTTTTGCTTTAAAATACCCCCCACTGCTCTGTATAGTAGTTTTGTAAACAGATCTGTGCTCATTTCCTTCAGATTTTGCCACTTGAAGATACTTTACCTTTTTGTCATAGGTTATTTATTTTTTAATCAGTACGCTCTACTACTATTTTTAATCTTCATTGCGCGTGGAAAATGTCTTATGAAACAAGTAGGATGTAACACAGTTGTGTAATTCTCTACAGCGGGGTGCTGGGGGCTTGCTGCAGTCTTCTTGCACTTTCGCCCTCAATGTCAGAATCAACAAAAAAATCCATTGCTGTTTCAGTAACAATGCCTTTTGAGGTTTGAAGCTGATGGTGTTTAAAATTGCAAATCTGTGACTTTACAGAAAGTGGATTTGGTCCAGTTTAAACAAAATCTTATTTTTGGCCCAGGAGAACTGTGTTGTGGTTAGTGAATAATTTGTATACATCAGCAGTAGGTCATCCTGGATGTTTTAGAGGATGGTGCACGAAAGTCTGTAATCACACGATTCTTCTGGCATAGGAAAAGGCATATAATTATATATTTATATGCGTACGCATAAGAAAACTACTGGCTTTGGTTTTACACTTGAAACAGAGGATAGCTGTCGGCAGCCTACTGCTGTGTAAACCATTGGTCACTGCAGGTTGCAGCTACCTGTAAGTCTTGTAACTGTTACTTAGACTTATCAAGTGTGAAAGGGGAATGTTTTGTTTATTCACAATAAGGGGTCATGAGCCAAATTGACTAACACAAAGCACTGGTAATGTCCAGTGGAGTAGAGTGTAGAAAGGGATGTGTCATAAGCACGATGTTGTAGATCAAGGGTTTTGCTTTGTAGATTTTTGATCTCCATTTTACAATTATTTTATTCTGTCTTACAAGGTTTTTATTGGTGCTATTAGATAATAAATCTTTATTGAAAATACTAGGTGAGATGCTACATTTTAATAAGGTGCACAGGAAAATGTAAATCCAGAAAATGTTTGTAGGATGTAGAACCAGCAATGTTAAGGGGAAGAATGTTAAGGGGAAAAATGAGCTAATTATGTGCAGATAGAGAATTACTCCTAACATGATACTACAATGCTAATTATGTTATGATTTGGAGTACCCTGAGGATATAGATAGCTGATATTGCTTAAAGTTTTCAATTATTTTAAATTAACAATGTGCAAACTGAGAAATAGAGCAAAATTTCAGCCTTGGCAGATGCTTCTCCTTAGGAAGTGGCAATTTTTGAACCTGAAAAAACAGTCAGCACACTTCAGCTTCCACCCTGCCCTACATATGGTGCAACAGGAGCTTTCTGCAAGTCTGTTTTTGCCTGGGGAGCACCAGTTGCACACCTGATAGCTGCAGTATAACTGGGAGTATTCTTTAGCTTTCCACGATGATGGAAAATGCGGGAAATATGATAGTGCTGTTTGCTGTGGCAGATTTCACCACCAGGTGGAGATTTTATGCATCAACCAACAAATGCCTTTTATTTGGTTTTGTTTTGATTGTTTTTTGCATACAAACCATCTTTGAAAAAACAAAACCAAAACAACCTCCCACCCCCCCAAAAAAAAAACCCTCAAACAACAAAAAAACCCACCAACAATCAGTATTATTTTTACTTCTGCAACAGTTAAGTACCCTTTGTTCCAAAAGGAAAGCAGCCTGTTGAACAAGAGTAGCTGATTTTATATTGGCTGAAATTTCTGGAGGAGGTGATTTTCTGAAAGCTCTTTGTTCCTGTTTCTATTTTATGTTTAACTACATACAGAGGTTACATATAGAATATATAGAATTCATACCTCTTTGATGAGATTAGGTTATTGCTTCCCTAAAGCGAAGTTTCAGGAAAGTATTGGCAGAAGATACGGCAACCCATGAGGGTCAACATGCTTCAGTAATGCCCCTAAAAGAAGGAGAGGTGGAGCAGCAGCCAGGAAATGTTGTCTCATAGCACTGGTGCTACTCCATTTTTGCACTGACTCCTGTAAATACAAGGCAAATACTGTTCTTTTCATAATAAACATTTTGCAGAGATGGCATTTCTGTGGAAGGAAGATGAAAGCTTTGTAAAGCCTATAATGTGTCCTCTTGCAAGTCATCTACAACATTTAAGCATGTATTTCTAAGAAAGAAAATCCAGCAAGTACATTGCATTAACCCCTCCATCCAAATTATTTTCATTACTATTATCATGTACCTATGCTTCTGTGGGAAAAATAAGGAAATTCCTCACTTCTACTCAGAAATATTTGCACCCCCAAAACTGAAATTCAGCTTTGTTATTATGGGACATTTTGTAATAATTGCACATGGAAATTATACTTCCATACATAGTGAAATACAAGCTAACACAGATTGGTTCCCCCCCCCCCATGGGTAGAGCCCCACATGACCTGTCTTTGACAACTTTTAAAGAAGCAGGATTCACTGAGTATTACTGAGTATATTTTGCTGGATGTTTGTTTCTTATTGTATGACATAATAAATGATGATATGCAGCTCATTTTTTCTCTTTTTACTATTTGGATTATAACTTAGCTGAGAATAAGCTCTATTAATTTAATAATTTACAGACGAAGCCACATAAAACTGCTTTGTAACTGAACTTTGCAAGGTTAAGCTGTGATTAGAAATAGTTAAATAATAGATGGGAAAAAAAACCCCAGAATTTCAAGGTGTAGCTATCAGAAATGGAATTGAACAAATACTTGTACTAACAGATTACTTTGCACTGTTAAAAAACAATAAAAAAATCCCACTTTGCCATCACATGCATGGGAATGATAGCTCATTGCGAGCTGGCAGATGAATATGTCTAGAGAAATATGCTAAACTGAAAGGCAAGATGAAGTAGGATTTATGATTTGCTGGAGGGAAAAAAGAGTAAACACAAGGTGTTTATAATATTCCTACTTCATATTCAAAAATTACCTCACCAAATTTTCTAATAAATATTAAGGCTCTTTAATATGTTTTTGTTTGTCAGTTGTTTTCTAGCTGTCCTCTCCTTCTATGTGGTCTATGAACTTGAGGTTTTTAGAGGGCATGGGACTTTATTCTTACTTTGCATCATATTTGGTGAAAACGACAAAATAATCTACCTTTAAGTTGTAGACCTGTTAAAATTTTGTCCTTAATGGGTGAAAGGATTTTGCTGCGTATCTTAAAGTATCCATGGGAAAATTGCATTTTCAGGAGAAAAGCTATATTTTCTTGCTTATTTGGTTAACTGCTGTGTTGACACAGTATGCTTTGGAGTTGAGACAAAGTAGAGTATGAGTGGTTGTCTGGATGCCAGGATGATTTAAACTCCTCCTGAGTTTCACTGGCATAGTGGGTGCCCGGTCATATCCAGGATATGGATGACTAACAAATGCTCTGATGGAGCTGTGTGGTGTGAATATTCTGGAGAGAGAGCATGAGACTGCGAAGACTGCTTGTAGTCCCCAGTGAGGTGCTAAGTGAGCTTTTCATCTCCACTTTAGTGAGCAGCCAGTATTTTTACGCAACATTGAGTAGATGATGCATTAAATAAGCACAAATACAGGCAAAGTGGAGACTGGACTGAGAATAGCGGTGGTGTTGGTTGACAAGAAGCTCAATGTGACCCGGCAATGTGCATTTGCAGCCAAGAAAGCCATCTGGGTCCTGGACTGCATCAAACGGAGAGTGACTAGCAGGTTGAGAGAGGGGCTTCTCCCTCTCTACTGTGCTCTCATGTGAGCCCCTGCAGTCCTTCGTCCAGCTCTGGGATCCCCAACACAAGAGGGACATGGAGCTGCTCAAGTAAGTACAGAGGAGGCCACAAAGATGCTCTGAGGGTTAGAGCACATCTCCTGTGACAACAGGCTGAGAGAGTTGGGCTTGTTCAACCCAGAGAAGAGAAGGCTCTGGGCTGACAAGGAAAATGGAGAGGGACTTTTTACAAGGACATGTAGGGACAGGACAAGGGGTAATGGCTTTTAAGATGTAAGAGGGTAGATTGAGATTAGATATTGAGGAAAAAAATCTTTACTGTGAGGATGGTGAGGCACTGGCACAGGTTGCCCAGAGAAGCTGTGAATGCCCCATCCCTGAAAGTGTTTAGGGCCAGGTTGGATGGGGCTTTAAGAAACCTGGTCTAGTGGTAAGTGTCCCTGAAACTAGATGATCTTTAATGTCCCTTTCAATCCAAAACATTCTGTGATTCTATGATAAAGGCGTATTTCTATTTGTAGTTACAAAGATCCACATCAGAGCTTTGTCAGATTTAGGTTCACCATGAGTGTGAGGCGTAACATGCAGTGTATATACCTGTCACAGCAAATAGAGTATGTATCTCTCCTCCAAAGAAAACCTGGCATTTGTGACACATGCACAAAACCATGAGTGAAATATTGATAAGTACTATATAAAATAGAATAACCCCCCCCACATTATTTCCTTATCCATCTTTTGCATGTGTAGTTTCTAAAAAGAAGAAAAAATTGCCCAGCCAATAGGTTGTATAGTAACTGTGTGTCACATGGAAAACATCAGTGAAACAAGACAGTCCTTGTATCAGCTGGTTCCACAGAGTAAACTGAATTCAAATCAGCAGGGCTCTTTGCTTAAGCCTGTTTAATGTTTTGAATTTTTTTCTCTTCCTTTGTGATTGTGGGAAGATCATCATCATGTTTAATAGTGTAGTAATTTCCTGGCAAGCAAACAAGTTTTATTTCTTCAGTCTGTACTTTTCTGCTATTTTCTTGCAAAATGTGCCCAATCTGAAGTTTGCTATCACAGAGTTTTAGTATGTTGCATTTGGAACAAAAACACACTCCAAGGCTGGTGGGTACAAAGATATGATAACAATTCTCAATGTTCTGACAATGTTCTTGAAAATATAAGGACCTTAGGAGGAATTCAGTGTCTTTAAGTGTGTTAGAAGAAGTGTTTGGTTTTGTAGTTGCTTTGAACTTTCGTTTAATCACACCCTGTTTTTAATGGCCAGGCATCTGGGCTGACAGTTCTCTCTTTCTTTTTCTGTGTCCTCGTGGGCTGCTTCAGTCATTTGGGTCCCAGTTTCAATTGTACTCCTCAGTTTTGCTGGAAAAAAAAAACCAACTCTATTACTTGGTTTTGAAACAAGGGAATTTGTTTATTTTTCCAGGAAAATCACAGTTCAAAGGTACCTCATTTGTGGAGTTTCTAGACAACTGCAATTTTGGTATTACTGTCTGGAACACAAAAGAAATTTCTTCCAGTTAAAAATACGTATGAATATAGAGTATGTGAGATCTGGGAACTCGATTGCCTTGCACTGAACAAAAATATCATGGACAGTTATGGTCAAGAAATGCTTGTGCACCAGTTCCGGCTGACTGTACAGTCCTGTTTCAGGGAGATGTGGAGCATGAGATTGAGGTGGGAGGTAAGCTAAATGGGGTAAGTATGAGCATTGATCATTTCTTAGGAAAATGGGAGTGTACCTTATTATCCAAATCAGTATGGGTTTTTTGTTGGTTTTCTTTTTTGTCCTCCTGGAACTAGCCTGCACCCACCCCCCACCCCCCACCCCCCGAAAAAAAGATGTGCAAGAAATAGGCTGGCATGAAAAACTAAAGCAAGACCTGAACAAGTTTGGGCCCCACTTTTAATCTCCCTTTCAAAGATGCTTACCTTTTGCACTCCAGCTACTGAAGGAAACACATGAATCTACGGCTTGTGTTTTATTTGAAGGCCAATAGGGGTTTATGGGAATGCCTTCTAATAAGAAAGATTGCCATTTCTATCATTAACATCTGCTTAGAGTAAACCCTGCTCAAGTAACTCTTTCCATGCTTCTGTTTTTATTAGCATATCCAAATTTGTGTTTTAATCCTCTCATGTTCTTGACTTACTCAGTTGAGACTCAAAGTCTGGAGTTTTTGTTCTAAAGTGAAAAGAGTGACTTTACATAGAGTTTAATGAGTGACATGACATGTGAAATGAAGGCATCTGTTCCCTTCATCATTCTGCATCACAGCTAGGTTTTTCTCAGGTAGGCCTCTTTGCTTTGAAAATTCTATGTCAGTTACCTGTATTGTAATGTGAGTATAGGGCAGCATCTGAACACTTCTTGGTAAGTGGTAAACATCAATTTGTTACAAAACTAGAGAGAAAAAGAACACAAGAATAGCTTATTAATAACAGCTAAAATTTGAAATCTCCACCTTATCCAGAGTAAGGTTGAACTCTCTGTTTTGGGACGTGGCAAGATGTGGATTCACATTATGCTAAATGAAAGTAATGAATGAAGCTTCAGCAGAATGGCTTCCAGAATTGTGTTTTGTTTTTCAGATGAAGTGTATTAGACAATATTATTCTTTTCCTCATTTGCAAACTTGGTAGTCACAAATTCAGTCCTGCCTGACTAGTTCCTGAAAAACAAGCCCCAAATAACTTAAACTCAGCTCAAAGCATTCTAGGACAAACTTTTTCCAAGGAGCGCAGACAAATGGAGTATGAAGCACAAGATTTTCATTCCATATGATAGTTTGAGGCAGAGGCAGAGGCTGACTGAAAATTTCATCCTAGGTGCTACCTGTCCCACTTTTTTTTAGGCAGCATGACTTTTAATTAATTTTTATGGTGACTTTAAAGGAAAAGGCCACAAACAAACTGTTAGTTTTTCAGCCATGCTCTGGATCAGATCTATGGACTTTTTTTTTCTTTAAAATAATTGTTCAGAGACCTTGTTCGGATACACTCATCTATGAGATTTTCTTCTGATTTGAACTGTATTTATTAGAATGGAAAATATTTTTCATTATTACTTGAATGAAGAAAACCAAGTTTTCTTTATTGGCAACTGACTAGTGAACTTGAACTGTGAACTCTGCTATTGTGATTCAGTTCTCTGGGATATTTTATTTTTTTAGCAGAGCTCTTGGTTTTTTTTCCCATGCAGTCTCAATATGTTCTGCATTTCTTATGTAGACATTTGATCACAGTTAGCTCTGAAAAACACGTCATGAGATTTTGTAACTCCTTTACAGAAAGAAGCATCAGCTGACATTTTATCTGCTTTTTATCTTCTCACAAAACGGCTGTAAGTCATATTAGGGTAATTGCTTCTGTTATGCCTCTTATAGTAAGCATTGAATATCAAAACAATCAAAAGGCCATCTTTCTGTAGAAAACCTCCACAAAAAATCTGTCCATACAGAGATTTGCAAATATTATGTTCCTCATTGCAGATGCTGGAATTTTCTGTTAACTACTTCCTGCTTAACTTTTAGCAAATTCTTTCGTCCAGTCTCACGCTCTTTTGTTCTGCAGCTGAAAGTTGCCCTGTTGTTATGCAGCTAATATCATGCTTTGTAATTTTCCATTGCTTTCCAGCACTGGAAGTTAAAATGGATAAAGGAAACTGTAGTAGGTTCTACTGAGTAGAAAATTGTTATCTCATAATGTATTTTTACATAAACCACCTCTTAGGGTACTGAAGTTTATCTAGTTTTATTCATTAGTCCCTTTTCTCATTCAGCTTACAGAATGTAAAACATGATTTCTGTAAAAAAGAAATTTACTTTTTTTCCTACAAGAGCATTTATCAGATTTACAACAGTGAAAAAACTGCTGATCCATCCTAGTAAACTCTACTCAGCAGGGTTTTGGGTTTTGTAATGTTTTCTGAGAACTCATCATTTCATAAGGTGAGATGCCTTTAGTCATTACAAGAAGTCTGCAAATCCTGCAGATACAACATACATTTGTATCAAATGCTTAAATATAAGACCTGAACCCAGGATGTGATACAAATGCTCCTTTGTCATGTAGTCAAAACTCAGTCTTTTGTTATGGAAATGTATATCATACCTCAGATACAATCACTTCCCAAAGGAGAAAAAAAGAAATAAAAATCAGCAGCACTTTGGCATAAACTGCATAAACCAAACTGTAATAGGGTTTACTTAAGAGAAGACTGAATCTAAGGCCACTTACTTAAAACATTTATCCACATATGTAACCATATGCAGTATATATAGTTATATATATACTTAAAACATTTATCCACATATGTAACCATACGTAATGATAAATTAACTGTATTCACAGAATATTACCAAGCACTCAAAAGAAAAGAAAAAAATGAAGCTGCACAAAATTAGCACTGCCTAAGTGCAGTTCATGTACTTCTAATGTAGACGTTTATCTGATGGGATGCTAAGTTGTTTCCTGGAAGGCTTTGATGTGCGAGGCTATGCAGAGGTACAAAGTTCTGTGAGCAGTTACAGTCTATGAAGGTATGTGATTCCCAGTGATTATGCAGAGATGGATTTATTAACTCAGACAGTTCATTGTAAACTTCTGTCCTTAGGGCAATGCTTAATAGAAGTATGGGGATATTTTTACAATGTGAAGTACACATGTATAACATTTCATAATTTTTCACTCTCTTAGCTATGAATGAGTTTTCATCAAGGTCTAATATATTGCAATAAATTTTCTATATGTGAAACTCACGTGTGAATAATAATTGTGAAAGTGCATGTGTGCAGTGCTGTAAGACTTTGTTAGGGTTTTTATATTTTCAATACATAATGGGATTCTGATGAGTAACAGCAGAATCTCACCAGGTGGATACACCCACCATGTATATAGAAACATTCAGTGGAGATTTATTTTGGTGCAAATAAATGGGTGCATGGACTGTCCTCAACTTATCCTCTGGTTTTCAAATGCTGCTTTTGGTTGCTGTGTTGGTTGCTTTGATGCTGCTGTACTTACTGTGATCAGCAAATTAATTTTAAAGTAACTCAATTTGGGGTTGTAGTATGATCAAACACTACTTGTTAAGTAATAATATTCAGTGCTTTGAGAAGAGGGCAGCTGCACTCTGTAACTTCTTCTTGTGAGCTTTCACTCAGTGCCTACAGAGGAAGATGCCAGCATGGTATATTCTCTGAGGACTAGATGTGGATTAAAATGTTGATATTAAGATGCTGAGTTCACTAAAACTGGCTTTAGCTCTTCACAGCTGGGAGGCTGGAGGAGCCATCTGATGTCAAACCAACAAAAATGTTCCATGACACAGATCCATGGCAGCCGTTTGGGATGGACAGTGGACTGTGCCTGCACAAATTACAGTAATAGCTTGAACTGGGGTGGGGAGGTTCCTGGAGCAGGTTGTGTCCAGTGCAGGTTACCCAAACTCCCAAGTCTCCTTTCTAGTCATCTCCATTTCCAGAGGTAAATTGGGAGTGTTTTCCAATATTCTTGTAATAGCTTGTTCCTCTGCTACACTTCCAACATACTCTTGCAATTAAAAAAAAAAAAAAAAGAAATTAAGAAATAAAAAGGATGAAATTATATTGAATGAGCTGATTACTGGTGGGTGAAATGGACTCAGAGACCAGATAAAAAACTGTTGCCCCTGATCCTTTTCCTTAAAAGGCCTTGGGAAAATCAATCAAGTGGATAACTTGGTGTAATTATTTGTAGTTACCAGTAGGAATTGAAGGCACTTTAAAAAATACTGCGAATTAAACCATTCAGGTTAGAACGAGTTTTAATCCAGGAAGATTCTGCCAGGAAAATGTACATTTCAGAAGAGAAAATCTGGAGAAATTCCTGCTTTTTTTTCAAAGTGAAATTAGATGATTGCAAAGGAGACATCACATCATGTTATGACTTGCCAAGACGTATGACTCTCAGCAAAGGCAAATAATTTAGAAATTGTTCAAATGCTTTTATGCTTTTTGAGACAGCCAATTATATAATGACATAAAAAACTGGCTGGCTCACTGGGCTTAAAACTGAGCCTTGCAGGGAAATAATGCCATCACAACAGTTATCAGGAAATAAAGTCTCACTGGTTTTAATTTCTTTTCCCTAGAATCTTCAATTACGGAAAGTATATAATGATCAAACATATAAAAATAGAAAATAATTAAGGAGATACAAACAACTGTAGTGGCTGTAAGAGATCAGACCCACAGCTCAGCTAGTTTAGTATGTGCCAGGGAAAACATCTGACATTTCCTTTGAGTGCTTGAGCTGTTACAGGTTTCAGCCTGTGTGCTGTGGGCAGAATATCATCCACTTATCATTTCTATCTGTGTATATTAGGGAACCAGAACCTGGCAAACTGCAACACTGCAGAGTAGCTTTTGCCTGCAGGAAACCCCCTTTACAAAAGGCAGAATAAGGGAATACATACTGAAAGGCTGTTTTCTCAGAAAATGGTATGTGTTAATTTGACCCTGAATTGTCAGAATACAGGTTAAAGGACTAACTGATTTCCAGCCAAACATTTCATTACTGTTTGTAGTAGTAATGCATATGATCTTGTGAACAGGTTTTATTATTGCACTCCACATGTTTCATCTTCTATCATGGCTTTTGATGGCATTTCTTTGTGGAGGATTTGTAAACTTAGTTTAACATTGACATGACTCTCTTCCACTATTTTTCTGTTTATCCAGAGGTGGTCTCTAATCTAGTTTTGGATTTATTTTTCATCATAATTCTCAGTGAAGATGAATCTTACAAATCCAACTTAAAACATTTCAGCTTGCCTTGTTTGGTTTCTTGCATCAGCTGTGAAAAGTCTGTGCTGGTGCCACTCTGTACCTTGCTGTGTGCTCCTTATAGGTAGTTCATTAAGTCAATGAGGGCTTTGCAACATGTTCTGGCAATGCATGTTATTTTGGGTTTTCATTTCACATGACAGTTTTCCTGGGATTGTTTTGGAGAGAGTTGCCAGAGACCTCAGGCCAGTCAGCCCTCAGTTTTGGCTTGAGGACAGGTTTGGCTGGAAATAGCAGGGTATATTGCACCATTATAGGGTTCTGTCTGTGGAGTTAATTTTGTGCTGGTCCCCCCACAGAGCCATTGTTTCTTTGCACCACTCCTTGTTCCTTTGAAGCAACTGGTTCCAGACCATTGCAAAGGCTACCATAATCTTGTGATAAGACTTCAAGTGGTTTCTATGTCAGCAGACGGTGGCAGGCCAATGGGGATTACTATTCCTTGTTGGCTCTGAGAGCTTTCCTTCTTTGCCTGCAGCTCCTTAAGAATTTCATCTGCTGCTGAGAAAAAAACTGCCTGACATGCTGCAGTGTGTGCCTTTCCTCTTGACTTGATTTTTGTAGGGAAGGGCCAAAGCTCCTATGCAAATAGCTCCCTCATGGCTTGTTTTAACCACAAACTCAACTCCCAAAAAGTTCCTCCACCCTCTCTCCTGGACTTGGTGAACTCAGATGATTCTGGGTCAGGCCCATGGGCATCTTGGGGTAGCTGTTAATGGCAGTGTGGATGTGGCAAGCAAGACCTTGTGAACTTCCTCTTGGTGAACTCATTTTAAATAGCTGGCACTCCTGCCCATATCAATTAAATATGGAGCATTTCATGCAAAGTAGTTCTTTGGTGTTGTAACATAGCTCTTGGGGATTTTTAAATGCTTATGGACTTTCCAGAGGGTAGGAAAGAGAAGAAATATTTATGTGTAGAACATTTTGTTGTTTCACTTGGCTGGTAAGAATGATTATCCCCCTTGCCCAAGGCTCGTTGTCCCCTGCTCTTTAACACTGATGAATGTAAATGACATAAAGGCAGTATGGTGAGAAGTTATTTATTATTGTCACACTATGAGCAATACTAAATGGGGAAGAAAAAAACCCAACAAATGCAAAGCACTTTGCACAGCAGGAATTACTAGGTAATCTGGGTAACATCCTTTTTCTGTTTCTGTACTTCACATACTGCATTATGGTATCATTTGATGTATTATCCACTCCCAAGTAAGTCTCTGCAGCTCCACAGAGATTTACATTGGATACTCTATAGTTTTGGATACTCTATAAGTCTTATCCTGGGGATGGAATAGTTTAGTGATTGTCAATTATCACAGTTACCTAGAAGTCCTCCTCAGCACAAGGCAGTGTAAGATTAATATGAAAGAATTTACACAGCATCAGAATTTGGACAGTGATAATGTTTGTGGTGAATAGGAATGAAACAAGCCTGTAAGCAGAAATCAAATTTAAATCCAAAACGTTTCTTACACTGATACAAGCCTATCAACCGGATAACACTGTAACCTGGGACCAATTCCTATACGAAAACTATGATTTGAGGCATCAGAAGTAGGGTTGATTGGGATGATGTGTTTCATTTTACACCGTAAACCAATTTGTATTTCATACGGGTGAAAATTTAAAACCTCCACTTCCTAGGGTGTTCTGATTCTAACTTTATTAGGATTGTATTTCTAATTTTCCTCTTGCTAAACTGTTCCTTTTTGCTTAGATGCTTAACCAAAATATTGAGGAATTGTTAATCTCCTGAGGATTAAAACCCGGCTTTTTCACCCTGTGCAGCTATTTCCTTGTCTTAAGGTGAATCTATATCTCTCGCTTTGAATTTCACACTTCATATAGACATTTTAAACCATCTTTTAAAATTACTAGTATCTGGCATCAATAGCAGTATCATTCCAAATACTGGGATTGCATGCTGAGCCCTGAGCTCTAACTCTGTTGGGTTTTCTTGCCCATGATCAAGCATTCATGAACAGGAACACTATTTGGAAGGCTACAGAACATGTCTTTAAATATGATGATCCCTTCCATTAGCATATCCATATTCATATCCAGGTCTAAAAGGGTATATTTGAAGCTTGCAGAAAAACAGTGTATTCCACATTAGCATAATTTTTGTTTAAAATACAGCACAATGCTTTTTCAAAACAAAGCACTTTGTTTTGACCAGAGCTGAAAGTATTTTAGTCCAGCCTGATATACAGACCCACCCCTCTGCTCATTCCATGCCTCTGTTGTAGCTGAGCAGCATGGCTCCCTAGAGAGGCTTTTTATGAGTATGGCTTATGTTTTTTCAGTTGTTTGAACTGATGCTGGAAGACAACAGGCAGTTTGGAAAACATGAAAATCAGAAACTGTACAGACAGATTTGGAAGAAAACTTGCTGTTATTTTATGTCCAAGAGCACATTTAGAGCAGCAGAACTATCATGGTATGGTAGTGCTGCATGGTTTTCCAAATACAAACTGAACTGTGGCTGAAGTGCTTCCAAACTGACTTTCATGGATTTGTGTAAGGACTCACATGACACATTTCATTATGTTTTGCACTGAATGGAGGATTTGAAGGATTTCTCTCCTCCTATGCTCACAAAAGCATGGAGCATGAAGCTGCCAGCATATTTGATGGTAATTTGTGCCTGATTCCTTTGATGGATTTCATTGGACAAGCACTGGTTTATTTGCTGAATTAATTACTTAAAAATTGAAATTCTCTGTTCCTGCTAATTTGAGAACAAGTCATAATTTTGTCAAGTTCTGTACAAAATGGAATAGATAACCAATCTCATTTTTTCACAACCTTCTAGGTTGTACCCTTATGTTTCTCCAGTGAGAAAAACACAAAAATGATGATTTTGAGAGTTAGCATACCTGCTGGGTGTTGCAGCTGAGGGGGAAGATACATATAAAAACCTGTGGGGGGAAAAAAAAAAAAAGAAAGCAATCTTTATTTTGGTAATTTCAAAACCAAAAGATAATATTTAACATTAAGGTGAACAACACTAACAGAAATAAATATTTTCTTTAGTTACTGAATTAAGTAGCATTAGGCAAATTGGATTTCAAATTTGAATTGACATGAAATTGTAAAGGGAATTCACCCTAAAATAATCTATACAAATGTTGCGGTAATGGTACCCAACTTTCTTATTCTTTGAATTCACACCACCTCCTTTTGCCCATATGACATGACATGGCATTGGAGTTGTGTGAAAGAGGATTGTTTGCCTTCTCTAGTTACAAGGAGTGTTTGACTCAGAGGTTGCCAAAATCCCCACTTCTTGAAAAGTTTGGGGATTATGGTGAGCTGCAAGCTCTGCAACAGTAGAATAGCTGGGATACTGTCATCAGCTCAGACTGTATTTAATAAAATATGGGCATGGCTAGTTCATGATTTTTGGCTTGCTATTGGTCTTTTGTCTGTTTCACAGCTCAGAGAATAAGGGTGAAAATTTAGTAAGACCAAAAATTATCACCTGTTTGCAGGTTTTCTGCTGTTGTCTTCCCATTTATTTTTAAAAAAGAAAAACGTTGGTTTTCAAAATATTTGCCAACTGAAAGTACACAACAGGTTGCTTTTGGCTAGGTTTGTACACACATGTGATTCAGGTCCCTTTTTGCTGAAGTTTATGAGAGTGTACAAGTGTTGAATAGCAATGTGCATACATGCCCTTTTCAATCTCCTGTCTCTGGTTCTGACCTCAATGATCTCCTTCCTGAGTTTCTATATTTTCATGTTTTATGAACTCTACTAGGCAAATATGTGTAAACTATTAAAAATGTAATGTTTTTTCCCATTATCTTCATGTGTAACCTGGTGAGAATTGTTCAGGCTCCCGTGCTAAATTCCTAAGTAGAAGAACAGGACTTGCCACCTTTGCCTTGTCTTCTGGGCAGGGACACTCTTCTAAATTACTACAGAATTAACACCTGGGTTGCAGTGTCAGTGGAGCCTCTGGTATTGTAAGTCACAAATAATCTCCCTAACAAGATGGATTGAAGTTTTATGATTGAAACTCTTGACATGAGGTGTGATTTATGCTCATTGAATTGGCCCATTTTCTATGTGTTCAATTAAGAGAAGTGTTCAGGTCCCTTTTAGTACATGCTGAGAAGAGATCTGCCAACAATTGTATTTGGAGAAAAAATTGGGAGAAGTGTTCAGTCTAAATTGAAAATATAGATAAATATTGTGCCTGATATATGGCTGTTGCATGTCTACCTTCAACAGGTGTAGGTGTGATTTCATGATTCAGCTTTCAGCCTAATGTGGGGTATTTGGTTTTTAATAGCAGCACTAGGTGGCACACAAGGTCAGGTAAGAGCACTTTAGGAGCTGGGGTTTACCTGCTCTCTTGGCTAACCAGTTGAAATGACTGCACTGAGCCTGTGGCTCACAGTCCAAGGCCCCTTGCCCATGTCTTTCAGCTTACCGCAAAATCCAAGAGATGCTGAAGCTGTTCTTGATGACAGCTGCATTTATGTGCAATAGCTATTTGCCACACCTGGAAATACTGTGCCATCTCCATACAAGCACAGTTAATTCTACTCAAATTTTAAAATTAAAAGTCACCTGAGAGTGAAGTGCATATAATCATAGAATCATAGAATAGTTAGGGTTGGAAAGGACCTTAAGGTCATCTAGTTCCAACCGCCCTGCCATGGGCAGGGACACC
>JAOEHY010037628.1:0-37973 GCA_025447955.1 Psilopsiagon aurifrons | reverse complement strand
TAAACCTCCCCTGTTTAAGTTTAAACCCATTACCCCTTGTCCTATCACTACAGTCCCTAATGAAGAGTCCCTCCCCATCATCCCTGTAGGCCCCTTTCAGATATTGGAAGGCTGCTATGAGGTCTCAACAGCACCCTCAACATGGAAGTTCATGCATTTTTCTCATAACTTGGAAGATGAAGTCTTGGTGGTCTGTGGAGTTGCTTGGACGCTGGGTGGTTCTCGCTATGAGACAGCTGTGCACAGAGTCTGTGCAGTGAAGTCCTAGTGTAGCTAGGTGTGCAATCAAGCTGAGATCCTGGTGGGGAAGAGCATCAGTGGAGGGCCACAGGTTAACACTGCCACTTTTACAGAAGCTGTTTTCTGATTCCATTACATGTCATTTGCATTGTTTTCTTGTACCTTAGTTTACTAGTGCCAGTCTTGTAGCATACTTCAAAATAAATCATAGAATCAACTAGGTTGGAAAAGACCTATGAGATCATTAGTTCAACAGTTATCCAGGTGGGTAACAGTTGCGTAACTGTCAAGTCCACCACTAAACTGTGTCACTGAGGGCCTCGTCTACACAGTTTTTGAACGCTTTCAGGGATGCTGATTCCACCACTTCCCTGGGCAGCCTATTCCAATGCCTGATCACCCTTTGGTGAAGAATTTTTCCCTAATACCCAGCTGAAACCTCCCCTGGTGCAACTTGAGGCCGTTACCTCCTGTTCTATCATTTGTTACTTGTCAGAAGAGACCAGCCACCTCCTGTGTCTATCCCCCTTCAAGAGGTTGTAGAGAGCAGTAAGGTCCCCGCTGAGCCTTCTTTTCGTCAGACTAAACAGCCCCAGTTCCCTCAGCATCCTTCATATGACTTGTTTCATTTCTATTAAGTAGCTGGTTTAGCTATAAAGACTTTTCTTTTGGCCTCACTATCTTTGTGAAGATGCATATGTTTCGGTTTTATACTGATTGGTGCTGAGAAACTTGCAAAGAAACTCCTCAAAAAACCCACACTCACCCTACCTCAGTGCAAAAGGGTGATCAGCATGAATCCAACAACTGCCAGCCAAATTTGCTGGGAGCTTAACATGCTTCAGTACTCATGAACAAAAGGATGGACCTAAAGGGGTGAAGAGCCAAAGTCTGCATTTTTCTTGGTCAGTCAGGTTAGTTGAATCTAAAACTGAATGTAAAGTTGCAAATGAGTTTCTGATTATTGACAGCCTTGGCAAAATCTGGTACATGAAATTCAAAATAATATGTCAAAGGAGAATCTATCTTAACTGTACTTAGTGGTAGAAACTAAAGCAGCTCTCTCTGAGGGAGACACTGTGGAGTTCCCATACTCTGAATATTTGAAGCCATAGGAAAAATTTAAGAATGTTTTTAAACTTAATGTAAGTGCCCTGCATGTGAAAGTATTACACTAATGTTTGTTCAGGTACATCTGTACTCAAATCCAGCTTGGTTTTTCAGACATGTATACACATGACATCCCTCCTTCCAGGATGACTGTTTGCTTAGCTATGCTTACTTCTCTGCTTGACATGTTTTTGACTGAGTATGACCTCTGTTTTTTCAGTTCTGATTCACAGCCTGCATATTTCCATCTGAAATTTTATGATTCTATTATTGATACCTAACTATTGACTTATATGTCTCACTTCCAGCAAATGTTTTAGCTGCGTCTTGTATCTTTTTTAATGAAAAACACAATGCATTTGTGTCTCCAGTACATGCCTGTCACTATCCAAAAGATCATATTTCCCCAGTCCTTCAGACAAACAGAGACAAAGGAGTTGAGCAGGGTCCCAGCTAGGAAGCTATGAGATGTCAAGATAGGTCAGCAGATTAATCATCTGAGAGAAGAGCAAAGAATAAAAGCTGATAACCTACTCAAGCCATCTTTCCACATGGTGAAGAGCTGGACAAGACTTTGTCTTGGGGAAACACCCAAGGATTGCATGCTTGGTGAACATTAGCATGGTGAAAGTTAAATCCAGAATCAACAAGGACTCAGAGAATGATGGGTCAGCTGATGTGGAGACATCTTTGTTATACAGGAGAGCAGCTGGCTGCTGGAGAGAGGTGTGTGTCCTGATGGAAAGCTACATTCTTAATCTTTTTGCTTTGTTTAGAAAAACTTCTTAAATCTGAGCAGCTCCAGTTGTATTAAAAAACCCTCAGCTGGTGAATATTTCTCCTTTGGTTTCTTTTACTTTTCTTGGTTGTGAGTAACTGATATTATAAATGATGCTGCAGATTGTGTTTGCCTTCCTTTTTTAGTGTCTTTCTGTGTCATACTATACTAGACAGATGTATTTATATACATACAGAGGGGGTGTGCCACATATATGTGGCACATCCAGCCATATAAACAGGGACTGACTGGATTTTCTGAGAGTCCAGTGTGAAAAAATAGTTTGATGCTTTTGAAACTCTTGATTTGATTCCAATCTAGATAAGAAATTTGTAGCATGCAATTTCTGAAAGGTCTGGCTGTAAATACAATTTTTGATAAAATGTAGATAAAATCTTTACATTGTCATTTTTTAAAATTGTGGTTATCTCAATTTAGATTTAGATCATTTGAAGCTAATAAACCAAGTGATCTATGTGGATGCAGAGGCCTTGTATGGTACAGATAGTTTCAGAGTGCCACCATGCTCTATGGATCCCATTTGTACCAGGCGCCAGTTACACTCAAAGAAGGTAAAATTAATGATGGCAAATTAATTTCCTGGCCTTCCTTCTCACCTTTTTCTCCTGCATTTCATCTGATCACTTCAGTCTGTGGATGGGAAAATAGCACAGATATTTCTCTAATTTGGGAAGGAAGTGTAAGACTGTATCCATGTGTGCTGGGCAGCATAATTGGAGGCATTGCAGAATGACATTTAAAACATACAGAGCTGTTCTGGAATTGTCAGAGTTGGCATCAGAGATAAATAGTGTGCTTTACTAGAACAAACAGTTCCCTATTAAGACACAGTGTAAGCATAGGGATGGCCTCCTCCTTGAGATTCTTTCAATTCTGTGGAGCACTTACCACTGTGCTAAATTTAAGTTGGAAATATAATTTCCATTTAATTATTAAGGAAGGAACAGTTAGGTTTTTCTACCTAATCTTTCCTTGCTAATGACCCTCTGTGTTTGCTGGACTACTTGGTGTTTTCTCTGAGTTATTGTACCTGTCTGGCAGACAAATAAAATATACTGTGTATGTATAAAACTTAAAAATCTACTGATAATGGGTATTCCTAGCATGAAATAAGGGAACTTTATGGGGAGTAAGAGTTAGTTATTTCCATGCAAGATTTTCCTAAATTTCAGCAAGCATATCAGGAAAAGTGGGCTCCCTTTGGCAACCAGCTTTTTCTGACAAGAAAAGCAAGCACTATGAACATGGATTTAAAAACTGAGCTCAGTTTGAACTGTAACAGTTGGGACTTTAAAAAATGTTAGAATTATTGCTCAGTTCTTAGAAACATTTAAACATCTGCATGTTTTACACTGAAGAGTAAAAATTTCAAAAGAAAAAATGTTTAGGTCAAAGGGGTCTGGATTCAGGATATATTTTTAAGACTTGAAAAGTGAATCAAATTTTCAAAACTTCTGATCTTATATGGTTCAAATTTTTCTTCTTACAGGAGTTTTACAAAACTAGTAGATGAAGAGATGACAGCATATGACTATGAAACATATGAACACATTCATATGAGCTATGAATGTTCAAGTGAAACACTGTCAAATAAATAAAAATAAATCTTGACATCTCAACTGCAAAACTCCTTGAAATTTCCAGTGGACTGATTATAGGCTGATGAACAGTAAATTAAAGAGAATAAAAAATAACTGTTTTCTTACAGAGGTAACTACCTAGTCAGTTGTTATTAGTAAGTTAATTGTCTATAAATGATTACTAATTAAATTTTGGACATTTAGGGAAAAAAGTAGTAAAGATTGAACTGCTTTGATGAGTATTTGTTGTTATTTTTAAATTCATAAACTGCTAAATAGTGGTGGCTTCCTAAGAGGATGTTGTATTTGTTTTAATTTTTGATAATATGAAAAAGGGCAGGAACTGTAAAAATATCATCATATTTCATTATGTTTTCCTGCTACTCCTGGTTTTAAGCTTCAAATAGCTAAAGTGTTACAAAGTGTACATGGAGAAGCCTGAAATGACATGAAATGGCAGGAGGCCTTCAGGACAGAAAGGCATAGAAGTAAACATGCTGTGATGAATACTGAAGACATCATGACAAAAATATAAAAAATGAATATAGGATGAGAAATATAGATTTTCAGACAAAAGAAAATTATCTGAAAAGTATAGAAAGAAATAGGGAAAGAACTATTTAATTGAAATTATAGCATAACAATTCAGAGGAAGATTCTCTCAAATCCCCAGAGCAACCCTGTATGATTTTTAGGTTGGTCCCATCACATACCAGAACAGGAGATAGTAATTTTTAGTGCAATTACACTCAGATCATGGCATTTCTTCTGAGCAGAGGAGAGCTGGGAGAAGTGAAGAGCAGATGCAGAAATAAAAAAGGTAAGTGGCTGGAAGGTTTGGGTTATGAGAAGTTATTGAAGTAGGTAAATATACTGCATAATTTGGCTAAGTGACAACTCACTGGATAGCTAACTATCTATGGACATTGGAAGAGTACATACAAGAGGATGAAAGAACAGATTCAGGTGTCTTCAAAAATAGCAGTCAACGTCTCAAGGGAAATGTTCGTCTTGCTAAAAGGGGATCATTTAACAGTAATGTCTTGTAGGCCGCTCACAGTGGTGGAAACATCGAGGGTGCTGAACAGTACATGGGGAACAAGGAATGAGAAGGAGATGGCCTGGTAGTGAGAAGTAAAGCAGGCTTAAGCAGCAGGCAGGAGTGATGAGAGAAATGTCCTGTTCTTTCTCTTCCCAACTATGTTTGTCCTGTCCTCCTGTTACTGCCCTGGAACTGACTTCT
Source organism: Psilopsiagon aurifrons (assembly GCA_025447955.1). NCBI lineage: Eukaryota > Metazoa > Chordata > Aves > Psittaciformes > Psittacidae > Psilopsiagon > Psilopsiagon aurifrons. The sequence goes on along the minus strand of JAOEHY010037628.1, from coordinate 33,001 downwards.
AGAGGATAATTGTTCTGCTGAGCAGAAGGGGTTTAATCTCCTAGAGCCTTTCCAGGTCTGGCTTATTTGAACATTTTATCTCAGTGACTGAGAATCCATTGAGTCCTGCTTAGAACATACATTCCATATGAATGACAGTGGATTTTTAGTTAGCAGTGGCCACCTTAATTGCCTTTTTTTCAAATGACTGGTAGAAAGCAGCTCTGATGTTAAGAGAGCCTGAATTCAAGGTTGACGTGGGACCAGAGGGGATGCATGCCCATCCAGAGAATTAAAAGCAAGAAATTCCCATTACCTACAGTGGAGAAGGACTTGGAGCTGTTAGAGCAAGTCCAGAGAAGGGCCATGAACATGCTCCAAGGGCTGGAGCATGTCTCCTATGAAGACAGGCTGAGAGAGTTTGGCTTGTTCAGCCTGGAGAAGAGAAGGTTTAGGGGAGACCTGTTGTGGTTTAAACTTCTCAGCCATGCAGTTTGCTCACTCACTCCCCCCTCTTCCTTCCCCCTGCTCCCAGAGGGATTGGAAGGAGGATAGAAAGAATGCAACTCTCACAGGTTGAGATAAGAACAGTTCAGTAACTAAGGTATAACACAAACTGCTACTGCTACCACCAATAATAATAACAAGGGAAATACAAGGAAAGAGAATACAACTGCTCAGCATCGATACCAAGCCCGACCCTGCTGCAACCCCCCCCTTCCGGGTCTCTATTCTCCGTTTTACATCCTGGGCATGACGTGCTGTGGCATGGAATATCTCTTTGGTCAGTTTGGGTCAGGTGTCCTGTCTGTGCTTCCTCCCGGCTTTTCCTCCTCCCTGGCAGAGCATGAGATTCAGAAAGTCCTTGGTCAAACCAAACATTTTAAGCCATAATTATAAGCATCAGTGTTATCAGTACTGTTCCCAGGGTGAAAGTCAAACCACAGAGCTGCACCAGCTACTAAAAAGGAGAAAAATTACTGCTACTGCTGAACCCATGACAAGACCTTAGAGCAGCTTTCCAATATCTAAAAGGGCCCTAAAAGTAAGCTGGAAAGAGATTTTATATACGGATATATAGTGATAGGACAAGAGGGAATGGCTTTTAAGATAGAAGACCAGAGATTTAGAATAGATATTAGCAAGAAGTTCTTAATTGTGAGGTTGGTGGGACACTGGAACAGGTTGTCCAGAGAAGCTGTGGATGTGCCATCCCTGGAAGTGCTCAAGGCCAGACTGGACACAGCTTTGAGCAACCTGCTGTAGTGGAATGTGTTCCTGTCTGTGACAGGGCAGTCGGAAGTAGATGATCTTTAATATTCCTTTCAACCCAAACCATTCTATGATTCTATGATACAGTGACAAGAACTGAGTAAATGTTTCAGAAATTGTAATATTCCATGTCTATTCTTTAGTGATGTTTTATGGGCCAACAAAAAAGAAATCAGAAGTCTTGAGGACATAACTTGTAAGAAGGAATATGAGTGGGAAAGGTTTATGGCAGAAGGATTTGTTTGCTGACCTTTAGCCATTGGTAGTGTTAAAATAAATTCTAAGGAAGTACACCTAGGAAATTGGTTGTCTGAAACAAATAATGGCCTGAAAGAGCAGTTTGCTGCCTTAGGCAAAGCTTAAAACCAAAGACGTAGTAAATTAATCATTAACCACAATAATGATTTGTTTTCGACAGTTTATTATAAGAAAAACAGTATTTTAATGTCATGTCTGAGAATTATTACTCAGGATTTTAAAATTTCTCCTATTTAGGCTTAGGATAGTTTACACATACAGAATGGAGAAAGGTTTTTGTATTGAGAAATGAATGTGTGAGCACGAGAATTAATTCCCCTGAGGAAAATGCAAGATCCCATAGGATCTTGAACAAATGTAGAAGGTGGCCACCTATGACCCATTTCACACCAGCCTTTTAGCATACAAGTAAAAAAAAAGCATATGCTTAAATTTCTTTGACGTCAATGGGACTTCAACAAGGCTTAAGTGATGTCCTGACTAGAGAAGCTTCCATCACCTTTGAAATGAAAGTCCTTCATGCCTCTCTGCCCTTTTAGGGGGTATTAAAGTTCTATTTGCAAGTATGTGCACAATAGAATAAAAATGTAGCTAGAAGTCAATTCAGAAGCAGAAGTAGCTGGACTATTTATTGCAAATTTTTATCTTGCTGTTCACAAATTTCGACCCAGGAAGCTTCATTTGGGGATGTACAGAAAAGTGTTTCCTTATGGGAGAGGCAGCAGGGAAGATTTTTTACATTCATTGAATTAGATGCCATCCTGCCACATGAGAAATGAGGGAAGAGGTAGCAAGGAAGGAAACAAGAGTTTTATTCTGATAAGCAGATAACCAGTGATAGTCTGGTTTGTCTTGCTGAAACATTTCACTGTTGCATATTAACAAAAAATGTAGTTTATAATTCACTTTCCAATTATTTTTATTTCAGCTGTTTTACTTGGCAACTTCACAGGAGTAAGCCCTGTGGTATTAATGGTAAATATGGAACTATGCCCCTTAGGAGAATTTAGTTTGGGCGTATCAGGGATGTAAAGAATTATAATCATTGAAGACTAACCTGTTGCACCCATATAGTCATTAATAATGAGGATTATGCTTTATCAAATAGCAACATCCTCTACTAATTCATGTATAAGGTTTGTTTTATTTGGCAAAGTACTGTATATTTGTCTCCACTAGATAGTGATACTTGTAAGAGAGGAGTAGAATAAACAAGAATCGAAAATGTGTTTCAAAAATTGCAACACTATCCTCTGAAACTTTCAGTCTGTATTTACTGAAATGGAGCTTTGCAGCCTTGTTCTTTTCCAGACAAGAAAGCTGTTTCTCCAGTCTTCTGCATTAAGAGTTTTGGTTCTCTCCACAGACAGTAAGACCTGCAGTTTAAAGGAAGGATTACGGAGAGAGACCTTCCCAGAAGAGTGAGAGACACTGACGGTTGGGGTCAGGAAGCCACTGCATTCTAGGAGGTGGTGGTGTCTTCATTTACTGCCACCTCATTGGATTGGTCAGTAGTATATGCCAGAGAAAAGAAAATAAGAAAAGGTAAAATATCATGTTCAGCATTCAGCAAGCATGCTTTAAGAACTTACTGAGGCTGAGGTAATTCCTGTGACAAAGCATTTAGTGGCTGCACATGGACCTATCTTTCATGTACTTCTCTAAACTCTGAGTTTGCTTAGTATTTGGACCGTCACAGTATCTTCTGTTAGGGATCTCCAAAATTTTCTCATGTGACAAAAAACTACCTGATTCTAGGAGGATACAGTTCATTAGTATAAGATGTAATGAGTGAAAAGCCAAAGGCACAACCAGTGTTTATTTAGGAACCAACTATCTCAGAGATTTTAATTCTCTATTAATTTAGCTACAAGAAATTCTGCCTGATCATTTTATCCTAGTGTGGAGCATGCATCTTTAGAGCTGCAGAACAAGGTTCGTAGGGCTGAAAGTCTTGTCTTGAGTTGCACAGACACGAGCAGCAACACTAGGGATGCAAAACTGGGGTGAGGTGACCGACTTTTTTGCTGTTACTGATGTATTGTTACAGTCTGAGATCAATCTGGCACTCCACACTGCTCAGCACTCCCACTTCTTGTCTCGTTAGACTAAATTATTTGAGGAAACATATTTGCTAGCTGTGCTTTTTGGAGGTCAGTCACACTGGGGCCTTACACTTGGTGAAAGCCTAACAACTTAAATAACAAGAAGATAATAGAAATTACAACTCTTTAGCGGAAGTATATATAAATAAATATAAATTAATTTGACTCCAGAAACTTTCAGTCTGTTCTAGTATTGCATCAATAGCACAATGCATGTGTTGTGTCAGTCTGCTTGCAGATTGAAATAGCCTCTGCTGTATAGGTTCATGCTTTAGAGATTATCTCTAGATTTAAAAAATTAAATGGAAGTTTAAGAGAATAAGGAAAGCTATAGGAAAATTACTCAGCATGTATTTGTAACTCAGCTGTGCAAAACAGCAAATCAAGATATTCCCAAGCCCCAGCTTCTGAGCCGAGCACTGCAGCCTTTTTTATTCCTATATTGGGTTGCCCAGGTCTGTCTATAGGATTGTAAAAAAATATTTCTGAATATATCATGTTTATCAGCTCTACTGTGTTGGTCTCTGTTGCTTTGGATATTTCCAGGTTTTACTTTCATTTCTTAACTTCTACTGTGTTATTTTGAGGAGAGGGACAGATTGCCACTGGGTGATGTTGATGATGTCTGTTTGGTTTTAATGTTTCCCAGCCATTTATGGGAGAAGATGTCTTTAATCATTAGAGTACTTTGCTTCAGAAATAAGTAACAGAAGTATTCATAGCAGTACATATAATTAATTGCCAGGATCAATTTCATAAGTAACAGCAACTCAAAAATTCAGCTTCAAACAGTAAGAAGTCTTTGGCTTTACTCTTATTCTGGAGTGCCTTTGACCATTTATGAAGACAGGATTTCATGGGCTCTGAGGGAGAGATGTGTAAGTCTATACAGTCTCTGAGAAACAGCTGGCTCCTGAAGTTCTTAGTTTTATTTGTATATTAAGACAAATATTTGAGACATGTTTAACTCACAAAGGATCTATTCCTAGTGGTGCAAAACAAAAAACAAAGCCAGTAAACGATACAATTTTCTCAATCTGAAAATGTAAAAAAAGATTACTTCTGAGTGTATTCTGCAAATTTAGACTCAATTCTTCCCAAACTTTAAAAATTGCAGGTTGAGAGATTGTTCCATACAAGATTTATTTTGATTATTAGATGCAGGGTAGCAGATAGCATTTGTACATTGAAGTTCATCTGTCCTGGAAGTATTTTGAAAATTTACATTCAGCCTCAGTACACGAAAAAGCTTTGCTTTCATTGTAATGGAAAAGTAGTGTGGGTCCATAACTCTTCCAGGTAGAACAATCTCCTACTGGAGTTTAGCTTCTTTTATAGAGTGTTTTTTCATGGTTAGAGAATATATTTTTTTTTGTGCTTTGCTATTGGCATGAGAGTATAATAGATTTAGGGCATTAGGAAATAAGGTTTCCTGATAGCTGAAGACTCTGATGGTATCTGGAATCTACTGCAAATTAGAACATATTAAAAAATAAAGACATCACTCTGCCTAGTGTAGTTTCTCTTATTGGTCTTTGGTGCATTTTTTTTATGTCTAACTTACTTTATGGACTTGAGACAAAGTAACAGAAGAATCATAGAATCATAGAATTATAGAATAGTTAGGGTTGGACAGGACTTTAAGATCACCTAGTTCCAACCCCCCTGCCATGGGCAGGGACACCTCACACTAAACCATATCACCCAAGGCTATGTCCAACCTGGCCTTGAACACCGCCAGGGATGGAGCACTCACAACTTCCCTGGGCAACTCATTCCAGTGCCTCACCACCCTTACAGTAAAGAATTTCTTCCTCACATCCAATCTAAACCTCCCCTGTTTAAGTTTAAACCCATTACTCCTTGTCCTCTCACTACTGTCCCTAATGAAGAGTCCCTCCCCATCATCCCTGTAGGCCCCCTTCAGATATTGGAAGGCTGCTATGGTGTCTCCATGCAGCCTTCTCCAGGCTGAACAGCCCCAACTTTCTCATCCTATCTTCATTCGGGAGGTGCTCCAGTCCCCTGATCATCCTCGTGGCCCTCGTCTGGACTTGTTTCAACAGTTCCATGTCCTTTTTATGTTGAGGACACCAGAACTGCACACAATACTCCAAGTGAGGTCTCACGAGAGCAGAGTAGAGGGGGCAGGATCACCTCCCTCGACCTGCTGGATGATGAGTGCAAACTATCTGAAAGAGTTTAAAGCAGAATGTATCAGCTGAAGATGCAATAGTTAGCAATCACATTTCTCAAGAGCTTCTTATTGTTGATTTTGCGTACCTGGATTCCGGGGCAGTGGGCAGTCCCTAGAGATTTCTCTTTAGCAGCAGGAGAATAGCACCTGAGATTTTCACTACTCATGGGTTACCATTATAGTTTCTGGTATAATTGTAGGGTCTGTTCTTGTGATCACTGCAAAACTCAGATTGATTTTAGTCAAAGAAGCAGCAGAAGGGTAATGGACATTTGGGGGAGGGGCAGGAGGAACCCCCTAAAAATCTTTTTTGTAACTACCTGAGCAAATAGCTCCACTAAAACCATGGTTGTATTAATTTGAATAAGAAATAAATTTCTGGAGTAGTTAAACTGTTTAAATGAAACAGACTATTGCAAAAGCAGCAGCACTTAAATAATAATAAAAAAATGAAGTCAGAAGAAAAATTAATGCCAAAATGAAACATTGGGGATTTTCTTACAGTACAATATTATAGTAGGGGAAATTTTCTTGTAACTAACACAATAAGAATCGTCACCATTACAATAAAAAAAAATAAGAAAGGAAAAAAGGAAAAAGGCCATTATAATAGAAATGCACTCATTAGAAGAGGAAATGTGCAAGTTACCCTTTAACTGGAGTGTTCCTTTGAAGAACCTGAATGAAATATGCAGAAAACCAGTGACCTGTGATGTTAATAACAGTGTGTCAAGAGAATGTTTATTATGCAATAATTCTCAAAAGGGCAAACAAGGTTGTCCAAACACTGCTTTCAACTTTTTAGCAGAACTATTTTATCTCCTGAAAAGTGTTTCTCAAATATAAACTATGGATTCGTTTCAGTTCTCTCGTGATACTTCTGTGAGTTCTTTGGAGAAAACAATATTTGCTTGATTGAAGCCTTAGCTCTCTCTGATACTGTCTGCTCAAGCACAGAAAGTGTTCAACCTGCTCCATTCTTTCGAAGTCAGAAATTTATTTCTAAAAATTCCCCCCTTTTTTTTTTTACTCATGCATTTTTTCTATAAATACTCTTCAAACACAAAACACTTTAAAAAGTAGAATAAGCAAATATATCCTGCAAATACCTATTCCCAAGTAGCATTTTCTTTATTTGAATGAATTCCATAAGCAAAGGTTTGTGAGAAAGAACATGACTGTAAAGAATGGGACATGATGAAGATTATTTGTATTCTTGTTACTGCTGTGATAGAGTACAGTCACTGTGTACTTCTCTGCTTTTTCACTGATGTGGCCTTCCACACTCCTGGATATTTTTCTTTGAATATTTTGAACCACTCTGCTCTTTAGTAGTGAGGTTGATTTAACTTTTGGTTGCTGTGTTGACAAAGGTTTTTTCAGATCACGAAGTCTTCATTACTGATTTTTAATGCATTTCATATAGTTTTCTGCTTGCACTGTCTTTTTTTATTCTTTTAGATGCATACAAGGTATAATAGGAGCACTCAAGGATGACAGCAAATTGTAGGAAATCTAAATAAATTTAAAGCATCCATTCTCCATACAGCAAAAGTCAATGAGATTCCCACAGTGGAGCCATTATTCATGGCATGGGATTAGAAGGAATACCTTAGTAGATGAATTTTGGAACAGATTGATACCAGAACTGTAAGCATAGCTCATGCAGCAAAATTTCAAGCAGCTAATTTGGACGTTTGCACCCTATCACTTGATTCAGTTTCACCATGAGGCCAGTAGCTGGTGTACTGCTCATTTTTTTTTAACAATGGTTGTAGGGTAGAGCCACAACATTTCAAGGGGAAATCATGCCTTACAAATATACTTGGAAGATGTCATTCACCTTTGAGGTGATCCAGTTTGATAAGCTGGGCTTTTTGAAAAGAAGGTAGAATATTCATGGTCCTCTTATGGGTTAATAACTGGTTAGAAGAAGGGAAAAAGCATAGGAAGAAGTGCACACTTTTCGTAACAGAGCAGTAACCAGTGGAATCTCTTGCTGGAGCCCGTCCTATTTACTGTATTCATTCAGGGGAAAAAAAAGAGGTTTAATAGTGAAGAAGCCAGCTTTGCAGCAACCAGAATTATTCTCTGTGGCTAGAACTGCAGGCATATATACAGATGAAGATTCAAATTCAGTATTATTATTTAGGAAAGAGAGCTGGTAACCACAGTGGCTAGCTCAACAGTCAGCAAAAGGCAAGTAGGAAGTTAAAAATAGGAAGGGAACTGAAAACAAGCAAAGCCATTGTTATTGTATGAACTCACAGCTACTGCATGTTTTGAATGACACATGTCATTCTACTCCACTGTCTTACAAAGAATATAGAAGACAGAAAATGTAAATGAAAGACCAGTGACTTAAACACCTCAAGAAAAAAACAAAATAAAACAACACACGGATTCTTCAGATGGAAAAGAGGTAACAGACATAAGTCTGTAAGTGACTGGTGATTGGGAAAAAGTGTAAAAGAAATTAGTCTCTTAATTACAGCATGGCAACTCAGCTTCAGCTAATAAGCCTGTACACAAGCAAGAAAAAAAAAAGTAAGCTTTCTATCAACTCAAATTGTGGAATTTCTAGACATAGGAAGGTAGAGAGATTGAGGGTATTCCATCAAAAAGATTAGACTGGCATGATAAGAGTAATGTCCACAGACAGATATTTAAAAATCAGGGTCCTGGTGCTATGCAAAGGGTAGTAAGTCCAGAGCCTGCACTGTCACTGTCAGGGAAAGCAGCACATTACACCTTTTCTCATTCCTACAGTTTTTAAGTCCCACCACTGGTCACAGGTGAAGACAAGGTACTGGGCAAGAAGCAAGGTTGGAAATTACAGTGAGGACAGCAGATCTTCAGAATAATGAACCCCATTCCATTCATGTATTAAAATGATTTTTTCTTTTGTCTATTTTTATTTTGTGACTTATTTATGTTTAGGCGGAGGTAACTTTATTTACTTCTATAATATAAATGGTATTCTATGGTATAATTTAATAAAATATTTGGTACTGTACTTGCCTCCTCTAAAATGAATAGTCCTAGTATAAATAAAATCAGCCTTAGTGTATAATTATTCTAATTTTTTGGAAAGTCACATGATTTTCCTGTCAAGCATGTGGCAAAGAACCATGTATGAATTTTAAATAATATAAAACTACCTTGAAATATCAAGTTCTTTGAGAATGATTAAACTGACCTGGTAACTAACAAACTGGCTATGTGCTCTATTTAGCTGGCCTTTCAGGTTCCACTGATTTGGGAGAATCCAAATGATGTGTCACCTTGTGATAGACACAGCTGTTCACCAGCTCAGGATCTGATGTGAAGTAGAACAGCTCTGCCTGCAGGAAGGTGATCGGGAAGATGGAGCCAGGTCCTGGGTGGAGCCAGGTCCTTCACAGGTACATGATGAGGAGACTTTAGATGGTGGGTGTGAGCAGAAACAACAGGTGTGTGTAAAGGAGAAACTTTTTCTCCAGAGATATTACAGCTATGGCACAGGTTGCCCAAAGAGGTAGTCAACCCTGAGCAACCTTGTCTGACCCCAGAGCTGCCCCTGCTTTGAGCAGGAGGTTGGACCTGAGGTCCCTTCCAGACAGAGTTATCCTGTGATCCCATCATTTTATGAGGTCAGAAGTTGCAGTTATAATAGCAGACAATTACAGAGACTAACTTCTTCCTTAATATGAAGGTTTCACCCGATGTGCTGTACTTCAGGCTCTCAGAAGATATTTCAGGATCACAGAATTGTGTCTGAAAGTTGCTGTTATTGTAGTTGTTCATGTTTGTTTCCATAACTGCCATGGGTGACTTGGCCATAACCCTAGAAAACCACCATGTAGGTGGAAGGACAGAAAGAAGGTGTTTGCTGAAGGGGCTTCCCAAGGAATCAGGTACCTGAGCAGAATTCCCTAAGAATTCAAATTCACCTAATTCACAGTGGAAAGTCCTCCAGAATGTTTAGTTATTTTTTAAGTGATAGGAAAAAAGTTTGTGTGTGGATGCAGGGGATTAAATGCAGAGATAAGCTCGCTTATAAGAAATTTCACTTTTCTGCTGTACCAATATGTCTGATAAATTGTCTTAGAGGAAAAAAAGTGGAAAAGAGTGCATTTATTCTGCCAGATGTCAATGATATGAGGTATTGGACAGCTGCTGCAAGCTGAAAATCCAGCTTTGGGCAGGACCCCAGCAACACCATTTGAAGTCATGCAATTGCTAAGCAAACGGCTATACTTCACTAGAAGCAATCTCAATAGTAAGATTTACAATTCCCAATAGTAAGATTTACAATTCTGTAGGGTTTGTAAGCTAGAGATCAGACTGATTTTTTTTTCTGATACAGTGTGAAATATCTGTGCTTAAAAATTACTTGAAGAAAATACTGGATTTGTGTTAAGCATATGACAAAATACCTCTGTTTACTTAGTTGCTTGTTTGTCCTGGTATGCCCAGTCTCACTATTCTATGGTTTGCCTGAAGTCGTGTCTGAGCTTTGATGCTCTTGCACAGCACAGTAAAACAGCCTCTGTAATTTCACATGTCTTTCCTTACAAATCTGCTTCAGAAAAGACATTTGTCTGCTTTGTACTTCTCAATATCATTTTCCACACCCTCTAATCTGCAGTTTCCTCACTGCAGTTCATGGCTTGTTTCCAAAGTAGACCAGTCATTGTCAGGGAGGCAGCTCACGGTCTGGGGAGGCAGATCATGGTCTGGGGCTTCTGGCAGATCAAAATATATGGAGCACGTCTTGATCAGTGGAGGGTAGAAATGACATCTCACACCATGGGAGCAGGTCTTTAGCGGGTTGAAATTGTCTGAAATAAAAAAAGCAAAACAAAACTTCACATAAAAGAGAATGGAAGGAGGATTCTGAACCCATATCCTTCACAGATTAGTTGTTGAAGCGCCCCACAGAATCTTACACAGGCACAATGAGTTAAGTAAGGACCTTCAGTGTGCAGGAAAGAATGAGAGATGAGGGAAGGCATCTGCTAAACTTGTTTCGTCATAGGAAAAAAGATATAAAACTCTACCCATAATTTTCTTGAAGACATAGTATTAACACCAAAAATAACTTTTGTAATATTATATGAAACAACAGGAACAGTCATAATGTAAAAGAAAACTTTTTATTTCTTCTTGCGTCAAAAGGGAAGAGGAATTTTTGCTCACTAGTTAGTCAGCTTCTTATCAGGAGTCTGTGCTATTTCTTTGGACAGGAAAATATTATAGTTTGGCTACTCAGAACTTAAGTTAGGGAGTTTTAATGCAACTACTGAAGTTCCCCTATTTTTGGGGGTTTGTGTTTATTTTTGTGTTTACTATCTGTGAAACTACAAAGAATATAAGCAGAGCCATACCTTGGGGATTATGTTTTACAAAAATCTAAAATGCCAAGAAAGAGAGTTGGAGATTAGCTTTGGTTTGCAGCCAACCCTTCCTTGGCACAGTTCAGGGACAGATAATCATGCCCGTAAGCAAGATGTAGCTCCATGGAAGTTTGTGTGTAGCTGGACCAGGACTGTGCCAGGGTGGAGATGCCTGGAACAAGGTTGAACAACAAGACCCCTAGGAACACAGCTCATATATGTGCTGGAGTGGTGGGTGCTTAAGGTCACCTCTGGGACAAATGCAGCTTCTGGGAACTCTGCCTTTCCAGGACTCAGCAGTATGTAGTACAAGTCTTGAACACTTCACAATAAGAAAAGTTGGGGTATTTAGAGCATAGGAAAGGTGGTCATACCCTCTCCCTTGCCAGTCAATCACCAGCCAAAGGGAAGAAAGTAACTAACTGGCTAAGAAGCAATCATACTCATGCCTCTTATCATTTCTACATGTATCAAAACCATTGCTGAGCTCTTCTGACACATGTTAAAGAGTACTTTCCAACCAAAAGATGAGTTGATGGTGTTCTTCAGACAGTAGTTTACGTGGAAATCAAAAAGGCTTGAATAATGACATCATAGTGGTTTTGCTGCATTTTTCTGGTTGATGTTCCCTCAAATAGGCACGATGAGGCAGTGGATGAAGAGGTTGTCCACATCAAATAAGTGCTTTCTGAGCTGGCAGTCCTAGTTTTGTTTTCTAAACATAAACTTGCCCTTCTTTGTGTCAGTACTTACAGGACACCGCTTTCTTACCGTGCCTTTTTTCCTTACAACATGAGATGAAAAAGTAGGTTAAAAGTAATGGCCAGAGTTACTCAGCTCCTGCAGTGCATCATAGCAGGAGACTAGTAAGATGGTGGAGAAAATGAGGTTTCAAGCTTGCATTAGTTTGCATGGAGGACTGGCTTGTCTTCTAATTGTGGCCACAGTTTAGTGCACATTAAGGAAACTTGTTAAAAGAATGTGAATTGCCACTTATTTATCTCTCACTTGTGGAGATGTGCCCTTTGTTTTTCTTTGCTTTGAGGAGGTTCTAGTTGAGTCATTTAAACAATTTATTTTTCCTTTATCTTTGCTTTTTTTTATGGTCACATTTTTCAAAGAAGTTAGTTCCTATTTAGATAATAAGTATATGCAAAGCCCCAGCAAATTCCCAGCAATTTCATAACAGCTTGATGTCAATATCAAAGTGAAACTCAGTCTTGTCTTTTGGTGCATCTAGAGAGCTAGCTTCTTTGAGTATGCAAAGAGTTATGGTCAATGCCTCAATGTCCAGTTGGAAAACAGTAACAAGTGGTGTCCCTCAAGGGTTGGTGTTGGGACCAGTCTTGTTCAACATCTTTTCAGTGACATGGACAGTGGGAATGAGTGTGCCCTCAGCAAGTTTGCCGGTAACACCAAGCTGGGTGGTTTGGTGGATATCCTGAAGGGAAGGAATGCCATCCAGAGGGACCTTGACATGCCTGTGAGGTGGGCTGATGCCAGCCTGATGAAGTTTAACCATGCCAAGTGCAAGGTCCTACACCTGGGTTGGGGCAATCCCAGGCAAAGGTACAGGTTGGGCAGAGAAGAGATTCAGAGCAGCTCTAAGGAGGTGGACTTGGGGGGGTTGGTCGATGAGAAACTTAAAATGAGTTGGCTTCAGTGTGCACTCACAGCCCAGAAACCAACCATATCCTGGGCTGTATCAAAAGGAGCATAGCCAGCAAGTCGAAGGAGGTGATCCTTCCCCTCTACTTTGCTCTTGTGAGACCTCACTTGGAGTATTGTGTGCAGTTCTGGTGTCCTTAACATAAAAAGACGTGCAACTGTTGGAACAAGTCCAGAGGAGTGCCACGAGGACGATCAGGGGACTGGAGCACCTCCTGTATGAAGACAGGCTGAGAACGTTGGGGCTGTTCAGTCTGAAGAAGAGAAGGCTGCGTGGAGACCTCATAGCAGCCTTCCAATATCTGAAGGGGGCCTATAAGGATGATGGGAGGGACTCTTCATCAGGGGCTCTAGGACAAGGGGTAACGGGTTCAAACTTAAACACGGGAAATTTAGATTGGATATAAGGAGGAAGTTCTTTATTGTAAGGGTGGTGAGATACTGGAATGAGTTGGCCAAGGATGTTGAATCCTCCATCCCTGGCGGTGTTCAAGGCCAGGTTGAACTGAGCCTTGGGTGATATGGTTTAGTGTGAGGTGTCCCTGCCTATGGCGAGGGGGTTGGAACTAGATGATCTTTAGGTCCTTTCCAACTGTTGTGGTTTAAACCGAGTCGGCAACTCAGCCACACAGCTGTTCGCTCACTCCCCATGTCTTCCTCCTCCCCCGCTCCCGGAGGGATGGGGAGGAGAATCAAAAAAATGTAACTCCCACGGGTTGAGATAAGAACAGTCCAGTAACTGAGGTATAACACAAAACCACTGCTGCTGCCACTAATAATAATAATGATAAGGGAAATAACAAAGGAAGAGAACACAACTGCTCACCACCCACCGACTGATACCAAGCTCTATCCGAGCAGTGATCTAACCCTTCTGGGTAACTGCCCCCAGTTTATATAGTGGGCAAGATACGCTGAAGTATAGAATACCTCTTTGGTTAGTTTGGGTCAGGTGTCCTGTTTCTGCTTCCTCTCAGCTTCCTCTCCTCCCTGGCAGAGCGTGAGACTCAGAAACTCCTTGGTCATACTAAACATTTGAGCAGTAATTAAAAACATCGGTGTTATCAGCGCTTTTCCCAGGCCAAAAGTCAAAAGCACAGCACTGCACTAGCTACTAAGAAGGATTAAAAATGACTGCTACTGCTGAACCCAGGACACCAACCCTAACTCTTCTATGATTCTATCTTAAGGTCCTTTCCAACTTAACTATTCTATGATTCTATGATTCTAAGCTGAGAGTGTGAGATATGGGCAAGCAGCAGCTGAGGCTCTGGCCTGCCAGGTTCTCTGACTGACTCACTGTGAAGTCCACACACCCAGGTGGGAAATATTTTTTTGGGGTATTAATGATGCAGCAAATAATACAATGTTTCAATTTTTGGGAGGTGTCCCTGCCCACGGCAGAGGGGTTGGAAGTAGATGATCTTGAGGTCCTTTTTGTGAGAAATGTAGAGGTGATTCCTGGGAATAGAAGCAGAATAAAGAAGTGATGGTTTGTTACAAAATATGGTGGAGAAAGTCATGAAATGAGAAACCATTATTATGGGGCAGAAAGTGACTATACAAGAGACTGAGTTAATATATCCATATAGTTAAAGAAGTTGCCATCTATAACTGTATTTGATATATGAAAAAGCAAATGTTTAGAAAACAAGAGGTTAAAATACTCCTAGTCTAACCTAGAGATCAATGTTTGTGTTGTAGGTCTGTGAAGTGATAATAGGTATAAGTGGTAGCAGACCTTTTACAATGTCTATGTTGTAAGCCTGTGATAATGGTCCTTCTTATCAGTTAGCTTTTAGGCCTAACTTGGGAAACAATGTTTGCCTCCCATAAATCTGCTAGTTTCAGGACCTCCTCATCCATCCATCTGGTGTTGCTTATTGTTAGAACAATGATCCCACAGCTCTAAGTTTTAGCCAATTGTCAGAAAACTTGCAGGCAAGTTTTAATTAATTGTGATGACTGAGGCATTTGGACATGCTAAAGGTAAAAAGTGCAGCCTGAGGAAGACTTCTTACTTCATCCTGAAGACCCCTGCCCAAGACCACCAGGAGGCAATGCACATGCAGAATGAACTTGTGAAACTAATTATAATATGAAGCAGGGGAAAATTTACATGTTGTGACACCTGAATGAATATGCATATCTTGGTACAATAAATATAGCCCACTGTCCTTTTTCTGGTGTGCGTGTTGGTGGAGCGGTGACTCCCCGCACACCCAGCTCTGTTTGCTTACCTTTATTCACTCAATAAATTAACATTACCAGACTATTTTGGATTTTAGTCTTGGTCATTTATCACGCTTTTCAACCCTAACAATTCTATGATTCTATAAATATGCTCCAGTATATTTCAAAATAGTTCAGTTTTAAATTCTTTAAGGAAAACAGAAAATGCAGAAGGGAATTTTAAGGTCATCTTAATTCAAGAAGGGTGAAAATGATAGAACTAATAAATATTAATGTGTTGTAGTAAAAGCAATCAAAGCCAGCAAGCTGCTTTCCTTAATCCCCCTCTTTGCAATTCTCCTTCCTCCAGGAAAAAAACGTTGCACACAGCCAAAATCTTCAGCTTTAA
The DNA here is from genome assembly GCA_025447955.1 of Psilopsiagon aurifrons. Classification (NCBI taxonomy): domain Eukaryota; kingdom Metazoa; phylum Chordata; class Aves; order Psittaciformes; family Psittacidae; genus Psilopsiagon; species Psilopsiagon aurifrons. The sequence goes on along the minus strand of JAOEHY010037628.1, from coordinate 17,563 downwards.
ATTTTGCCTGTACCAGATAGGAAGCCAGTGGCATTATTTGAATAAGATGTGATGGGGGTATTGTTCAGACTAAAATCTTTAATAATGCTGAAGTGTGAAGGGAAGCAGTAGCCTGACAATGAAAAGACTTACAGTGACAAGGAATGACTTCCATGTGTATCAGCTCAGCTGCTTTGAACTTGTAAACCTTAGGGTGGTAAAATACTATCTTGAAAGTCAGATTCTACACTGCAGAGACTTTCTTATCACTGAATTGAAGGATTTCCATGTGGACCAAGACGCAGAGACCTTGCCAATAGCCAGAAAGCCCATGTGCACAGCTTGGTGCAGAGCCATGCACATTAGACTGGGAAGTATATCCCTGAGTATGGGGCAATGATACCAAAATAATACACTGTGTCTCTGGTTGCTACCATACACTCTTGATATAGAGCTTCTGGATTCAAACTCCTTGCTTACTGATTTACTGTGCTACCAGTTTAGGTACCTCTGCATGTAAGTGGGCATAATTTCATTCTGTTGGTCTCCTACTTTTGATATTTGTTTTTGTAATTCAGGTCTGTGGAAGGGAGGGGAAGCATCACCTGACAGTTTGAAAAGAAGATTGTGATGAGGCCATGGAACAGGTTGCCCAAAGAAGTGGTAAATGCTCTATCCCTGTCAGTGATCAAGGCCAGGTTGGAAAGAGCCTTGGGTGACATGGCCTAGCGTGAGATGTCCCTGCCTATGGAAGGGAAGGTGGACCTAGATATCTTAAAGTTCTTTCCAACCCTAACCATTCTATGATTCTATGTTGTGCTTGATGGACAGAATTGCCATTCCTGTCCCTACCTCTGTGGATTTTGGATGCTTTTTGAATCCTGATAAATCCTTGGTGTAAGGCCTGAAACATATTGCTGGCTCATGGACAAGAGGGCTTGTGATCTTCCACCTGCATTGCAAAGCAGTCACAGGCTGAGGCGTTAGACGATTTACACTGGTGAGCAGCAGGACTTGGGCACTCCAGCCTCCGGGGCACTGCTGAGGCAGGTACCACTGTCCTAATGCACTGGGACTGGCTGCTCAGCAGCGGCTTGCAGTGTCTTTGCTCCCACAGCAGACATGTGCTGCTGCAGGTGCTTGGGGAAGCAAATAAATGCAGTATTGAATTAACACCTATTTATTTCCACATGAATAGCCACAATGAAAGTCGTGGATTTTTATTTTTTTAAGTTATTTTAATGCAAACTTCCATTTAGCCACCTCTTCGACATTTTTTTTTTTTTTTGGGGGGTGGGGAATGAGGGCGTTGTTGGGTTTTTTTTTGTTGGTCACACTCGGTACCTGGTGGCTTTCTACGGCTTCACCTTCCCACTGCTCCTGAAAAGCCCTGCGGAGAAGCCATTAACCTCCCGCCGCAGGGCCAGCATCGCCCTTGCTGCTGCCTCTCTTCCCAAGGGAGCGCGGCCTCAGGGCTGCCTTACCCATCTCTGGGGCACTGACCATCGCAGCCGACCCGGCCCAGGCACGGAGCCGAGCCTAAACCCGCCTCGCAACCCCACGACCAGCCGGCCGGTGCCTCGCCCCTCCTTAAGGGGCGGCGGTCGGCTGACGGCTGGCGCCTCCCTCCGCGCGCTTGAACAGTGCTGAGTGCCTGCAATGGGGACCGCGACCGTGCTCTAGCTGGGAGGGATGGCCGAGCCCGCCGGACCCCAGGCAACTGTAAGCGCGGTGTCGTCTTCTTATGCACTCAACAGCGGCTCCTCCGCGGAGTGAGAGAGGAGGGCGGGGGGCGCGCGGCTGCTGCGCCTGCCCCCTCGGGCAGGCAGGGTGCGAATGGCCCTGGCTGAGGCGGTTGGAGCAGTCGCTGGGGCGGGCCGGAGAGCGGCGGTGAGGACGGATGCTGTCCACCCTTTCTCGCGCAGGCCGGGCGGCTGGCTGAGCCCCCTTCCGTGAGGGGCCCCGGGAAGGGTGGCTGGGGCCAGGGGACATCGGGACTTCGCGTCCAGCACCTGCCGCCGTCGCCTTGCCCTTCCGGCAGCTCCGGGCAGTGAGGCCGTGGCTGCAGAGGAGGGCGCGCTGCCCGCTCGCTTCCTTGGCAGGAACTTAGTCGCTGAAAGGCGTGCGCCCTGCCCAAGAGAGTACACGCCTAAAACAATGCTTTCATGAGATGAAAGAAACGCAGCAAGGGGTAAAAAAGCGTTTGCAACGCTCAGGATGGGCGCCAGAGCGGTGCAAACGTGTGCAGCGAGAGGAACGCGGGCATGCTCTTGGTGATAATGCGGCAAACGGAAAAGAGAGACTGCCAGAGTTGCATAAACTGCATTACTCATGATGAGTCCCTCTTGAAGGGGTATGTTCACGCTTGCCTTGGTCCAGTGTCACTGGGACTGATTTTGGCAATGAGTACTGAAAACTCCCTCTCTTTCACTTACCCTTGTGTAGTATGCATGATGAAGCAGTCAATTTTGAAATGTATAGGGAAGTTAAATAATACGTCTGTTGAGGAAAAAAAATCATAAAATGCCTGCAACAGCAGATTTTCATTTGGGTCTGAAATGAAAAAAAAAAAAATAAAAAATGCATGAGCTTCTGTCCATGAATTATAAACAGGTCTCTGTTATCATTGTGTATTGGAAGTATGATCACAGGCTGTAATCCTTTGTTTTCATGGGGTTACATCTTTCGCTTTGGAACCAAGCTTGCATACTTGCTGGTAGAGGTTAATTTGTTGTCCTTGACTGACCTGTGGTCAGTCCTGCTGCATCAATTGGAGAAGCTGCTGTCTCAGTGGTATGACCGTTCCCTCTGATGGTGACTGTGCACTTCAGTACCCCTCTCCAGTAGCTTAGGGGTTTGTATTGGTGCAAAGTCTGTCAGCTTCCCTGGAGCAGCCACTGACAGTGAGTTAGAACTACGGTGAACTGGAGCTGCTGAGGCTCCAGCACCTGCTGGCTGTATGGCTCCTGCAGAGCTGGGCAAGAGCTGGTCTGTTGGCACCTTGTGTCATACCTTTCAAGAATATTACTTTGTCTACCTGTGCTGCAGAGTGCAAAACTTTCAGTTTGGGGCCTTCTTGTAGATGAAGGCATGCAGACTGAAAATAAAGATCTAATCCCAAGTGAAGAGAAGCGGTAAGGATAGGACTTCTAACAGCAGTGGATGTTCCTGGCAGAAAGATGGTTTTCTGCACTTCAGTAGGCTCAGATACTTTCTGTAAGAAAAGATTGATAGGATCAGCTTCTTTGTGGTTACCAACAGTTGTTCAGCCTACTAAGAATTTCAGGGGGAAAATACGAACCTAAACCTGATGCACTTATTTATTTATTTGTTCTGTTAGTGGGAAGATTTGAATACATTACTGTATATAGTACAGTATAGACTTAAGTGTTCCTCTGCCGTCGTTGTCTCTCAAAATCTCCACGTTGTCCCTTCATGACAAACTTTCTGCACTCTCTTGTTCTGCTATGGCAGGGATACATAACAAAAGAGAAATGGAAATATTTATTCTTGAATCATGTAATTTAATCTCCTCCTTCCTGGCCAGTTAAACTGCACTGGAAAAATACCAGTGTGACTCTTGGCACCAAGTGCTGCTTATGACTGGTTTCTCTTAGAAGAATTAGAGGAAAAGGAAAATAGAAGTTCAGTATGGTTGCATACTTGATTTCATCTTAACCTGAATGTGTTTTATTGAACTTAGCTATCATAAGGTGCCCTTCTTGAATTTTCATGATACTTTGACTAATTACTTTTGTCAGCTGACTCAAAATAGCTAGGGTGCGAAATGTTTCAGCCAATCTGGTTTTGCTTTGATATGCTTCAGTTCACACCTTTTAGTCATACATAGGGGAAAAATAATCAGTGTGAGTGAGCACTATTTCCTTCAGAGCTATTCCTGCAAAGCCGTTGAGCAAGCTCCACTTACATTTTGGATAACTTCTACTCTTCCCTGGCATATATTCCTGACAATACCAAAGGACTCAATCCAATGCATTGTAGCAATAACTTTACTGGTGCACATTACTTCAGGAGCAATAGGAATGGCTCTGTCTGTGTCTATTTTAATTGACATGCCATATTCGGTTTTGTGACAGCTTTGGTGACTTCTCCATAGGTTGGAAAAGGACAGCATTGGCAGTAGAACTGACTCTGTTCTAGAAACTTGGGAACTGTGAATTCGAATTGAATTAAGTTAATTGAATGGCTTGGGCTGGAAAACATCAGGGAGAGACTCGTATAGCGTTGAGAGAAGGAGGTGTCTCCTGCTTGTACACTGAAGTTCAAGCATATGAAAACTTATTACAAAATATGAGAAAATGCTTAGTTTTCTGTTGAACTTTCTAGCACAGCAGGTAGAAGCTCAGAGTACTGTATGGCCTGTGGTTAGTATGTGGAGTTGAGAGATTGGAGATTAAATTCAACTTCATTCTTTACCTGATATAAAATACTAGTGTGGATCAAAGTCTCCTTATCCTAGAGGCAGTATCCTATGAAAGGTAGTGACCTTGAGGGAGTAAAACTGAATTCTTGACTAATTCCTTACCTGACAGTGACAGGGAAGCCCATGTTTCAGTGGTTGTTTTAAAGACAAGTACATGTCAAAAATACGTGACTTGCAGTCTGGAGATGATTTAAGCAATAAAATCAAGTACTTTCCTGCAGCTCTGGTTCAGCTGGTGGTTCAGCTCCCAGATAAAGCCTGGGGGACTGGTCACAAGTCATGCTTTTAAACTGAGCTGTTTTTGTTTCATTTGCCTCTTTCTAAACAGAAGCTCCATGTAATCTGTGAAAGAATTTTGCTTTGACTTTATGGAAAGTGGCAGCAGAATTGCCTATCATCTTCCTGAGAGGGGATGAACTCTCTTGTGTGTTTGCTGTGCCTCAGTGATGTAACTGCATCTTTCTCACTAGTCTGAAAAACAAATCCCAGAACCTTAGTAATGGAAATGATCTCATCACTGCCCTAGGTTATAATAATGTGATGTAGTAACAGCATACTTTCAAAAGAACTCTCTTTTGTTTCTTTTTTTAAAAAAAAGTCCAACAAAATCAACAAACCAAGAAAAATCACCTCAACCCACCCTAGCATTCAGACTTTCCTGAGGGCTTTCATCTACTGTTTACCTCAGAGAAATGATACGAATTTCCTGGCTGTACCAATTTCCAGTAGCCTGTGTGTCAATGTCTGGAGCAGGGTTACTCAGCCCATGGTACAGGAATGGGAGGTGGTCCCTAGGACATATGAAAGTGGCCAACAAAGTGAGAGCAAACAAAGCACCGAGAACCTAGAAGAAATGATTTTTTTTTCCTTTCTATTTTTAAACAGGTTGGGAAGAAAGTGAAAGTAACTAATGAACATTTAAACCTTAGCCTAACTTTTTTGGAAATGGAATATATTGTGGCAATACTGCAAGTGAGAATTGGTGGACTTCCCTTAGGAATATCAATTAATTCTTTAGCATGAAAGTATTGTGTAGAATGAGATGATTTCTATAAGAAAGACCACAGTGTTGGTGAGGGGGAAAAATATCAGATACATATTTATAGATGATGGGGCCATCACTGTACAAGTTTTATTCTTTTTTTTCTAATGTTCATAATGAAGTCCATGGGCTGTCACCAGTGGTAACTCTGAAGCTTGTGTTGGCAGGTGTGGTGGGGTTCACAAACACTGAAGGCTTTCTCCCAATATGTTTTCCTTTCCTGGAAAGATCATTGCTGAGATGACACCTCCCATCTCAGCTCATGCTTTTGCTGCATGTTGGGGCTTCCCAGACTGTCAGCATGTGTAGTGATGAAAGCTTTTGAGATATGGATTGACAAATCCAGACATTGTAACAGTTGACGTGTGAGTTGTCCAGGCTCTGCAAGTAATCCCTGGAGGAAAACCAGGGCTTCCAGGATAAAATTAGTGTGATACTTAGAGCAGATATCTAAAAGGTCACATAAATTATGTGCTAGAATGCTTCTTTCTCAGCTAGCTAAGCACAGATGGTATGTGTTTTGAGGTTAAGTGGAGTGAATCCTACCTGGGGTGTCTGTGTGTGTCCTGCACAGCGCTCTTTCCAAGCACTTTTTAAATTTTGATATGCAAGCTCCTCTCAAAAGTGTTACTGTTGGCAATGGTGCATCCTAGAACTTACAGGAAAGGATACAGAGCTTCTTTTTGTCTGCTGATAACAAAATTACTTTGGCAAATGCTTATAGCCTGGATTACTAAACTAAATATTGCTAATTATTTGTTTTTACCACCTTAGGTTGGTGAAAGCATGTTTTTCAAAATATAAAGCTGCTGCTAGTGAACAAGAATCCTTGTCTCTCCATCGTTGCAGCTCCCATCCCTAAATATGCAGATTTAGGAAGGAGACAGAAAATACTGAGTCAAAAGCTTCCATATAGACGAGTTCAGAGCTATACATGGTTTGACTCAGTCACATTTGTGTTTTTTGTGGTTATTTGATAGTAAAACCACTGAACTGACTCATCTTTGATATTTATTGAATATTTTCCTTAAAATGATCTCAGCATAAATCAGTAAAACTTGTATTTTTATCCACTTGTTATCAGTCAGTTATAACAATGCTTATATATTTAGTCACGATCTATAGGAATGTGTACTTTTATAATAAATTATCATTTCGTATTTACAGTGATTATAAAGCTATATATTTGCATACACAGAGACTCTAAGATCATCTGCACAGATATGTATTTCCTGTCATAAGTGACAGTTGCAGCCCCCAAAGGGTTACATTTCTGAAGACATGCATGATGAACAAGACTGATAAGTGGAATATTGGGGTAGATGGTGATTATGGAGTAACCATACTGGATGCTAAAAATAAATGCTCCAGAGTACAGGATTCATTTTGTCCTATTCCAAACTTCATTAGCACCAGTGGGAAAACAAGCAACACCTGTGGGCAGTTGTACCAAACATGAAGAAGCTTTCCCTGTGGCCTGCACCATTGCTTTGCATACTCCATCAGAAAAATTGTGCCTTTGTACTCACCATGGAGAAGCATAACTCTATGCGAAATCAGCAGCTGCTGCCTAATGTTATAGTCCTGTTAGGGGAAAAAGAACCCACAGAGCTACGAATCATTTTGAAGAGTAGATGGCTGTCTAGACCTGTGGAATATAACTAATTTTAAACTTTATGATAGTTACTGTTGTGTAATATCTTTTAAGAATAGCCCATAATGGAGAATTGTAAAAGATAATGTCCTTTTAGAGGCACTTCTATTTAAAGACTCATAAATATAGATACCTGCTTAAATGAACATCTGCATCCTATCTTGACCTAGGCAATTCTATAAAATAGGGAACTAGCAAGTCTTACGCTGCTTTTTTGTTTGAATCTCTCTTTTTCCTCCAAATCCAAAGAGAATTGATAATGAGTTTTTAATCATAGCACTAAGTGCAACGTGCCTTTATCCTTTGGTAAAGGGCATGAATCTGCTAAGATTTTGCAACCATGGTGGTTTTGGCTATTGTCTTATGTGGAAAAATACTTCTTCGTGTAATCAAAACCCTGCAGCTACAAATCAAAGACTGAACTAGTGAAAACCCTGAAGACAAATCAGAATAGTAGCTTCTATGACATTTAAGAATCAGCAAGTCCTAGCTTTTCTTATATCCTTTATGGATAAACCAGTTTACTTTTATGGGTTTGTGTGTGTTCAGTGATGATACTGGCAGACTATTCTTTTGTTTGTTTGGTTGGTTTTTTTTGTTTTGTTTTGGTTTGGTTTTATTTTTTTTTTTTACCAGGCAGTTTAAGGTTCCTGTAGGATGTTGGCGTGATGTCTGTGCCGACATTGATAATAACCAGTTCTTTACTAATCGCAAAATCTTCCAATATCTTGCATTTTCTCTGGCATTTTCCACTTTGAATAGCACATAACTTCCTGGTAAATGACTGATTACGTTTAACTATGACATACTTCTAGCATTACTTGGTTTTTTATACTTAAATTGCTTTTTCAAAGAATCCCAAATTTATTCATTTAATGAGTTCTTCAATTTTTCTGTGGCCTACTAAATATAGGTTTAATTTTTATAAGGGTGTTTTTTATATAGAGAAATTAAATATCTTCTTCCTAGTCATTAAATAAAAAAAAAAAGAAAATTAAATATAAAACCCTGAAATCATTTGTCACAGTCTTCTCTTATGCATTCTCCCTTCCCAGAATCCACACTCTTGTGAAAAAATAGCCACTAGGATTACAGTGAATTTTATTAGGTGGTGTTGTCTGGAAAAAAATAAGATGTGGGGTTTTGTTTTTTTTTCTTGGCTTATCTTTTATCTGCCTCTGAGGATTATCTCTTGTATTTTAGGAATTAAAATAATGCAAGTATGAAGATATTTGGTGTGCTAAAGCTGAAGGAAAAACTTGTAAAACTTTTTTCACCAGTGAGTGCAGATTAAGAAGGATCATATGAACCCAGTCTAGCTTTTAGTGCAAAGTAAGAAGGATTATATGAACCTAGTCTAGCTTCTCCCTCCAGTTCCTCCACCTTTTTAAACTCACGGCTTTACATAGGCCTGTCTATTGTCAGCCATAATGTATAAATTTTTCTGAAAGCAGCTCAGAAACATTTGATGTTTCTGATGGAAACTGATGGAGCTGAGCAGAGCAGGAAAGTGCTGGCAAATGCACTGGTGTGTGGAGGAGGAAAGCAGTGTTCAACCTGTTTTCTGCATATTTCAGATGAATTTCTCCCTGAATTTTATTCATATTAGGGTAGAATATATAGTTGACTGTGGGTCAGCCATGCTACTTGGTATTGCATAAATGAAGGGCCATCAAAAGAATAATCATCAGAGATGAGGGAGACTAAAATTATTATGTCTGCTTTGAAATGAATAATGTGGAAAGTTGAACTTTAGTCTCCCCTAAGAGTGACCTGGCCACGTACAGACTGGCTATTTTGAATTAACTTCAGTTTTGAGCATAAATTTGGTTAAACTCTCCCTCAAAAGAGTTTTAATAAAACTGATGTAATTTTCTGACAGCTTTTTGCCTTGACAAATTGATGTTTTTGAAACAAAAACTCTTATTGAAAAGTTCTTGAACATCTCTACTGTGCATTCCTTTGTCCTTTAATGTGTGGCAGTTATTTCCTTTCAGCACAGAGTGGACACATCAGCTGGCATTTTAATATGCCTCAGAGAACAGCATGAAAGTCCCCCTTACCTCCCTAATTTTGCAAAGCTATTTTAACAGGGAATATGTAAATGTGAGATTTCTTCTTGACTTTGATTGCTGTCCATTTGCTTCTTGAGTCATTGTTCATGGCTCCTTGTGAATTAGATTGTTTGTATTGCATTCCATGGCCACACTTAAGGTCTGGGTAGCTAGCAGTTACTGCTTTTTTGTTAGTTTTATGGGGTTTGATTGCTTTATGTAACCACTGGTGTAGCTAATCTCTTTCTACTGGTAGAATCAGATTACAGTAAGGTTTGTTACAGCTACTTATGATCAATTGAAAAATTTCCAATAATTGTATTAAATCAATTTTCAGTTTTAACCCATGGCCAAAGCCATTGTTAGTAATGTTGATAGTCGCTTAGATCCTTCCCCTTGTCCCCTCAGGGCTCGACTTGCATTGGTAACATTAGCGCTGGAGAGAGTTCTCTAAAAATGAAGCGTCACCCAATTCAAAGCTTTCTGACTAAATCGGCTGAGAGATTGCACAAGAGCTTTTGCAGGAGCTTGGTGGTTTTGCTGTTGTTACTCTGAACTGAGCCAAAATGATGGAGCAGAAAATTCAAGTCTTTTCAACACTGCCACTGTAGTCCTGTGAGGAGAGCAGGTACAGGCTGGAGCACAGACAGCAGAGATGACCAGGAACTGGGAGCCTCAGGGAAGTAGTGAGGGCATGGTGAAGAAAGAGGAAGCTCAAGAAGGGTCAGAATAATGTGCCATTCCCCTGTGCAGTCTCAGAGCAGAAGGCCTGCTGCTTACCCTCACTAGCTAGGAGAGGAGGGCTGTGGAAGTCTTAGACAAAATATAAATCGCTAAGTAAAGGCTTTGGTGGCGTATGTTTGGCTTCAAACACAAGCTGGTAGCTCCAAAGCTTTCTTGCAACTGCTCAAATTCTGGACTGAAGGTCTCTTTGACTAGAGACTCAGATGTGTGGGGTCAGGCAGGCTTTGCCCCAGTCTGTTTGACTTTGTGTGAAACGTGTGAGTTAGATGAAGGCCAGTTGCATTGATACTCTATCTGTTGCAAAAGTGTCCAGCCACAGACTTCTCAAGAAAATGGTTAGGACAGTTGGGCTATCCTGCTAGGTCTAGTATTTATTTATTAAATCAGCTGATTATAAAATTACTTGTAGATGAAGAATGTAAAGAATAATCTCATAGTGTAAGTTTACTACTTAGTCTCTCCCCTCAAGAGTATAATGTATGGAGTAAGGATGCCTATAGTTGCCTTTGTATCTGTGCTTGTGCGTAAAACATGCATTTATATTATTCAAACTCCAGCTGGTGGTAGCCATGAATTATTTCCATATAAATTTTACTCAGATAATTTAAAAGGCTGAAGAATCTCAGTGTCAGGAGTTTGTTCATGACTACTTTTACTAGAAAGTCCTGACAAATTTCCTTGAGTCACTCTAGTTTGTCATACTTTATAATGTTATGACCATATAGACCAAAGGAAGTACAGCACAATTATCCTCTTTATTGCAGACAGTGACCAGAGCTTGTATTTTGAGTAAATGGTTCAAAACCAGAACATGGAAGTTTTGATGGTGACTCATGTTGTACAGACATGATGAGTGTGAGATGGTGAAACGCACCTTCTGCGTCTCATCCTTTATCCATCCCTACAGAGCCAACAAGGCAGTAGCTTATGTGTGCTGGCTGGTGTTACAGTTGGCACTGAAATGCCTGGAAGTTCAGAAGAAAAGAGCACCCTGAATAACTTGCTCTGGATCTGGTTAAATTAAAAAAGACCTTTAAAATATATTTAAAGGAAATGTTTGCCCAAATTTCAGCTACATTTGTTTTATTGTAGACATAAGTTACCTGATCAGAAGCCAGCTGTTCATTTCACCAGCTCCTTGCATTTTTTAGCTATTATTGAAGTTGTTCTTTTGTGTATAACTACAGAAGAACTGTAATGCAGAAGGACTGTCATCTGCAGTTGAAGCCTGAGAGCATTGGGCAGCTCTGTATGCTTGTCTGTTCCCCTAAAAGTCAAACATAAATGCTTACATTAAAATTTATTCTAGTATTTTCCCTAAAGTTTTGGGTTTTGTTTTCATTCTGTTGTTGGTTTTGGGGTTGTTTTTTTTGTTGTTGTTGTTGTCGTTTTTTTTTTAAGCCATCCCTGTTTTACAGCAGAGAAGCAATAGAAGAAATGAAGGCATAGCTAAGTTCAAGATATGTAACAAGCAATCTCTCATGATTTCTTAAAATCTTTTAAAGGCATTAGCCCAGAGATACTAGAAGTTGGATGACCTCCCTGTTGTCAGCAAGGAAGAGAGAGGGGTTTGGATTGAAATCTTTGGAGTCTTAATCTAGTGCCCTAAGACATTCAGCAACAGTTCTTTGCACAGTACCAATAAGGCTTCTTAAAGGGGATTCCTGGAGGTTTTGGCAGGCAACAGTGGACCAGCACAGTAGAAGTGGAAAGTTTTGCCGAAAATCCAGGTAAGAATTAAATGCATTGGAGGTTTTTCTTCCATTCATTTAAGTTTTAAAGGAACATATTCAACAAGAAACTGTCCAGTTAGGTGTTGCACTGGAGAGGTATATGATTTAATGTTAGAAGTTATTATTTAAGTGTTTGCATTTTTTCCAATGCTTTTAAAGCTGCCACTGGTATCAAGTATTTCTGTGTCTGAGAACCTAGCTTGAAGTCGCAAATGTGCTAGATGCCTGGGGCACCTGTTATCTTTAAATGTGAATTTTTGTTCTCTATTGCCTTATGTTGGGCTTCCAAAAGTAAGAATGTCTTTAAATGGTTAACTGTAATACATAACATTTTTTGTGGAATAACTGAATTCCGAAACCCTAATGTATGTAAATGCTGGATACTTTTCAGTCTTTTTTTTTTTGCTTAATAGCAGAGTGCATATAACAAATATCCTGCATGGATGATCTTTTTGAAATTATTTCAATAATAGATGGACTTGACTAGTGCACTGTGATTGTGATTGTTTTGACAGGGAATATATATTAATAATTCTTGTTTTTCATGGGAATTCCACCAGATTTTTCACATTCTTCTTTGTATTTTGACTTTTTGCTGGAAAAACAAGCTAGCTGCTTCCCACATACTCTACAGGGAGTTGGACCCACACAGGGGGGATTTACTGATCAACTGCTTGAGGTTTTTTAATGAATTTTCAGGCTCTGCTATCTGAACTATCTGTCTTGTGGCTTGGATTTCTGTGGATCACAGTGAAAGACAGTGATCTTGGCCACTTCTAAAGAATACTCTTAGAGTCATTCAGATGAACTATTTTTCTGGTGGTTTTTTTTTTTTTTTTTTTTAATATTCAAGGCTTTTTTTTTTTTTTAAATTTCTAATTCTATTTCAAGACAAGTAAAATATAAGATGTTGTAGAAAAGCTAATTTGACTGTGTTAACTCAAGGAACTCTTTCATTTTCAAATTAAGTCCTTACTTTGAATTTACTCAGATCCACTTTCGCAGAATCGATCAATCCCTTAATCTGAATCATCAGTGAAGATCTTAAACAACACTGGCCCTAACACCAAAAGCTGAGGGATATCACTAGTGACTGATCGCCAACTAGACGTGCTACCATTTACCACCACTCTTTGGGCTCTGCCATCTAGTTTGAAACATCTCAGTTTCAAACCCAGTGCAGAATACACCTACCCAGGCCATAAGCAGCCAGTTTGTCTGGGAGAACACTGTGGGAGACTGTATCAGTTGTTTTACTTAATTCCAAATAGTCAATGTTCACAGCCTTTCCCTCATTAACCAGGTGGGTCACCTTTTTGTAGAAGGTGATCAAGTTGGTCAAGCAGGACCTGCCTTTCATGAACCTATGCTGACTGGGCCTGATGCTGAATGTTAATATTCCCGTTGATAAAGTCATTCTTTCAAGAATGTAAGATAGAGATTTTTCTTTCTTTTCTTTTGGGCTAAATTCAGCTTAATGAAGTGTTTTACAGGAGTATGTCTGACTTCCCCTGACTTGCCAGTCTTGCCTCCTGTTACAGGAGGTTACTGTAATGTGGAGTTCTCCAGGAGGTGGTGGACAGCTGTATATAGAGAAATAGCCTGATTGTGGTTTTGATCCCCCCCCACCCCCCCCGCCTTGTCTTCCTCACTTTTGGCCTCTAAAGTACCCTCCAGCATTAGATAGGGTCAAAATTTATCTTGTTCGAGGCTTCTGTGAAGTTTCCAGACTTTCAGCCGTGCTAGCTGAAAGGAAATCTTAATTACTAAAGGGAAATCTTAATTACTCTGTATCACCCATAGTTTCAGTAATTGGTTACAGGCTAGCAGGTCATCTTTCAAGGAGAGATTCACAATCTTCTTCATTTACTATGTCCTCTTTAGCAGGAAGTCAAATGTGGTTTCCCAGTCTCAAAATCTCCTGTCTGACTATTTATGCTGTACCAACTTCCTTGCCAAACTTCACCCCAGAATGTGCTTAGAATCCTTCCTGCCACCCATGCTCCCTTAACAAGACATGGGAAGAACAATCACTGCCGATCAGCAAAGCATATACTTTTTAATTTGTGATGAAAATGGGAGCTCTACATAGAGTAAGAGGTAAACTTTTTTTCTTGTGTGGAAAGACCTAAGTTAAGAAATATCATTACAGTGATTTTCCAGGATGCTGGGTAAAATCATGTAGAAACAGATTATTTATTATTTCTGTTAAACAATCACAGGATTAATCTAGCCAAATAAAATTGTTATCTGATATGATAAAAATGGATGGTGACATTCATACCAAAAGCCTGAGTCAATACTTAGCTTATCCTGTACCCCTTATTCTTTCATATTAGATTCAGCATTAATGACTGTACCAGTGAGTCACACTTATTCATTTTTTTTTTTTATTATTATTCAGGTCTTTTGATTTTTAAGAATTGGCCAGCTTGATATAAGCAATCTCCTTACGATTTTTCCTCTTGCAATATTGAGGACTTACCCTGGTGGTTATATTTATGTCATATTGTGCTTTACACATTTTCAGAGCTCTTCCCCTAATTGTGGAGTAATTGTGGAGTAAGCTCATGCTCAGCATGAAATAAGAAAATCTCATTATTCTTCTTGTCCTTTTTCCTGGGCATATCCTGTAAAACTGAAGTATCTGCAGGAATTTACTGAATCAACACAAAGTAGGAAAATGTTGCAGTTGTGATCTCTGTGTGTATGTAATGCTTTGTGGAACTGCTCTGTTATTTGTTGGTATTTAGAGACAATAACCTCTTATCCATTTCAGTCTGTCATCTCAAGTAAAAATGGACCAAGGTCACAGAATTGTCTTGATTTCAAACAGCAATTCACCTATCCACTAATAGCTTACTGTTGATGTCTGAAACTGAAATTAAATGCTCTTGGGTTGATAAAAGTAGAGGTTACTTTTGGGTGAAAGGGAGATTTAGAAATCTAGCAGGAAATTTTCTCTGTATTGCATGACCAAGCTAAATTGTGACCCTTCAAGAGGTGTGTTTGCCATGGCAATTTGTAAGCTTTGACATTTGTAAAAAACCATCAAGAAATTGATCCTCAGTCTGTCCAGCTTAGTTAGTTTTGGTGATACTGCATGAATTGACCGAAGTTATGCTTCTATTATTGCAGAGGCTTCTATTATTGCAGAGGCATTGCCTGTAAGGTACTTTTATTAGTGCTTCAGGAAAGAATTCTATCAGACCTGGCAGCAGCACAGTTCACAGGTGCTGCAATATCACCAGATATCAGAGAAACAAAACAATGCATGTTAATAATATTAAAATGTCTTTGGAGACTTGCTTAGAAGTGCTACTTCATCTGCCATCTGTCAAGGGCTGGTCTGCCACCAGCTTCAGCTAGAGTTCAGCTCTTGGTGCTTGTGATATAGTCCTTAATTAGCTGATAATTTTTCTATTAGGCTTTGTGGAATGCACAGTGTGTAGTAGTAGTAGTGTTAGGTGAGGTAATTTTGAGGTCACAGCTCTTCTTACTGCAGACATTTGAAGTAAACATTCCTTGAAACTTTCTTTGTGGTGCTTGAAGAGTGTAATAGCATTTTCACTCCTCTGCCACACTAAGATTTTTAGATGCAGAAATACATTAGTGTACTTCACTGAAATTTGTTGATATTGTAGTGCAAGCTTGTAAAGGGTGTTGTGTAATTATATTAGAGTCATGTAATTCTGATTTTGGTTAAATCCACTGTAATGGACATAAGTATTCAGTCACTTAAACATAGATGTCTGCTACCACTCCAGATGTCCTGCTGGCTTCTGGCAGAGCATGGATACCTGTCCATCTGCCAGCCCCAGGGTGCCTCAATGACACTTGCATGTCTGAAATAGCACTGGATGCCTGTCTTTGCCTCTGTATGTCACATGTGAAGACTGTAATTAAGACAGCAAACTAAGAGCTCCAATTTGGAATAATACCAGCATGTCTAGGACTGGCATCTGTTATGCTGTTGGTTAGAGCTGTATGGAAACCCATGATATGAACCTTTATGTGCCACATTGTGATCTGCTTGCTCCCTCACCTTTTTCAGAGACTCTGGCTATATATCTTTAGCTCGCCATTTGTGCATGTGTGTTTGTGATACAGTTGTTACTTATGTGATTGCATATTTGTCTGTCTGCGTGATCCTTGCCTCATTCAACATGGAGGACGACAGACGGTGCTTGGGGATTTATTACGTTTTTGTAGTCAGACCCTGTTGTTTTGAAGGATCACAAATGTTCTTCCCACAGATGTTGAAATAAATGAGGCAGGGGGTTATAGGAAAAAGAGGATGATGTCATATCTTGGCCAATTGACCAGCTGAGTGATAATCAGGAGAACTGGAATTCTGCCTTTGGGATGCTAGACAAATAACTTGAACCAGGCTTCACATGCTAGGCCTAGCCCATTTTGTTATTTCTGCAGATAGAGCTTGCTTTTCTGCATCCTCTAAAAATGAGGTAACTTGTTGGTAGTTGACTGTGCAGTTAAGGGAAATGGTATGTTTCTGGTTTATGACTTATAAACTTCCTCTTCATTAAAGTGCTTGGATAGTCCTCAGTCTTCCTTTTTTTTTTTTTTTTTTGATTGCCCTTTTCTTGATTGCAACTTTGCAACAGTTCCTCAAAAACTGATACAGCAGGGCTTGTTTACCAAGGTTCTCCAATGTCATGCTTTAAGTAGGATCCAAGGTAAAATAAACTTGAATATAACAAACCAGCTATGCAATATGTTTGTATACACAATGTTACTTTCCTCTAATCTGCCTGTTTACACCACTGATGAATTTACAGGATAGATTTGTAATAAAAAAAAGTCTTTGCAATTGTTAGCTCAGTAGGAGAAATAATGGTGAGTTTTTGTGTTACAGGTTTTTCTCTAAGCCTGAAAAACTACTTACTTTGTATGATAAAGATGGCTTGTTCCTATTGCCCTGGTACTGAGCTATCTTGAATGAAAACCATGAACTGAATGTATGTTAAAGTCTTTCTTATTCAGACTTCCTTAGATTAAAAAAAAAAAAAAAGAAATAAACACAAGTTAATTTCTAGCCTCAGGCTATTGTTAGAGCTGACAGGATTAAAGAAAGGATATTGTAATGTACCAGTTATCGTAACAAACAAAATTTTTATGGAAATGCCTGCATGCAATTGCTTTAGAGTGAGGGTTTTGGAGTGATATAAATCATCCTTGTTTAGGGCTTATTCTGCCCTTTCAAGAGTGAGGATAAGGATTTGTTTCCATAAGATAAGCTTCATATGGAAATATAGATATCTTCACAAAGTGTTGAGAAAACAGTGGCCTAGGAAGAGCCTGTTTAACTCCTGCCAGCTGGTTTGCAGTTTGCCCATCAAAGCCTCTTATAAATCTCTCGACAATTGGGGTATCCAGTGAGGTTATACACAGCTTCTGTTGAATTCCCTTTCCAGGTTTACAGAGGGCACCATTGCTGCCTGTTTGTAGTTAAATGAGCAGCTGCCAAATGAGCGCTCCCATGCTGTTGCTGTGGATTAGATGCTGGAATTTGATTTTTGTAATTTCCTTAGGTGCAGCTGGGTGTGACTTTGGGAATTTGCTCTTTGTGGAAAAAGCTTTCAAAGTGAATGTGATATGAAAAGCTGTGTTGAAATGGCTAATCAGACCCCTACTATGGAGGATTGCAGTTGTCTGGTGCAAGTTGCTACCTATTGTGCTTATGCTGTCTAACTGGGTTTTTAGTTCTAAAATTCATGTCCCTTGGAGTGAGTGCAGGACATAGCCTTGTATCTCAGCTTGTACAGAAAGGAGGATAGAAAGAGGACCTTCATCTTTTCCTGACCATGTGAGTACTTTAATACATGAGCTAAGCATGGAAACCAGGAATCTGTCACTACCATAAAAGGGCTAATTAACTAAATAGTGACCCCC